>JAIUJO010001144.1:100000-101594 GCA_023846275.1 Vanilla planifolia
ACCTTCTTCTTTTTCTTCTTCTTCATTTCTTCTTCTCCTTCTTCTTCTCCTTCTTCATCTTCTTCTCCTTTCCTTCTTTTTCATCTATTTCTTCTACTTCTTCTTCTTCTCCTTCTTTGTCATCCTCTTCTTCTTCTTCTTCTTCTCTGCCTCCACCTTTTCTCCTTATTCTTCTTCTTCATCATCTCCTTCTTCTTCTCCTTCGTCTTCTTCTTCTTCTTCTTCGTCTTCTTCTTCTTTTCTTCTTCTTCTTCTTCTTCTTCTTCTGCTTCTTCTTCTTCCCCTTCTTCTCCCCTTCCTTTTTTCTTCCCCTTCCTCTTCTTCTCCTTCTTCTTCTTCTCCAACTTTTTTGTCTTCTTCTTCTTCTCCGGCATCTCTTCCTCTTCTTCTTCTTCTACTTCTTATTCTTCTTATTATTCTTCTTCTTCTTATTCTTTTTATTCTTCTTCTAATTCTTCCTCTTCTTCTTCATCATCTTCTCCTTCGTCTTCGACTTCTTCTTCTCCTTCGTCTTCGACTTCTTCTTCCTCTTCTCCTTCTTCTTCACCTTCTGCTTCATCTTCTTATTCTCTTACTTCTTCTACTTATTCCTTGTCCACTTCTTTTGGTTCGTCTTCTCTTTCTTCTTCTTCTTCTTTTTTTTGCTCTACCTCTTTTTATTCTTCTCTTTCTTCTTTTTCTTTGTTTTCTTCTTCTACTTATTATTATTATTATTCTTTTTCTTCTTCTTCATTTTCTTCTTCTCCTACTTCTTCTTCTTGTTGTTCAAATTCTTTTTTTTCTTCCTCTTCTTCCTTATCCTTTTCTTCTTCTTCTTCTTCTTTTGCTTCCTCTTTCTCTCCCTCTTCTTCCTCTTTTTCTTCTTTTTCTTGTTTTTCTTATTCTTCTTTGTCTTCTTCTTCTTCTTCTTCTTCATTTTCTTCTATTTTCTTTATCCTCTACATCTTCTTCTTTATCTTCTTCTACTTTTTCCTTTTCATCTTCTTCTCTTTCTTCATCATCTTCTTCTTCCTCTTCTTTTTCCTCTTCTTCTTCTTCTTCTTCCCCTTCTTCTTCTTCTTCTTTTTCTTATTCTTCTTCTTCTTCATCTACTTCTTCATCTTCTACTACTTATTCTTCTTGCTCTTCTTCTTCTTCTTCTTCTTCTTCTTTACCTATATCTTCTTCTTCTTTTTCTACTACTACTTTATCTTCTTCTTCTTATTCATCTCCATCTTCGTCTTTTTCTCCTTCTACTTCTTCTTCTTCATCATCATCTTCTTCTTCTTCTACTTCTTCGCCTTGTTCTTCTTCTTTTTCTTCTTCTTCTTCTTCTTTTCCTACTTCCTTTTCATCATCATCTTCTACTTCTTCTTCTTCTTCTTCTTCGTCATGTTCTTTCTTCTTCTTTTTCTCCTTCTTCTTCATCTTTCCCTTCTTCGTTTTGTTCTTCTTCTTCGTCTTCTTCTTGTTTTTCTTTTTCTTCCTCTTCTTCTTCCACTTCTTCTTCTTCTTCTTCTCCTTCTTCTTCTTCCACATCTTCTTCTTCTTTGCCTTCTTTGTCTTCTTTG
Source organism: Vanilla planifolia (assembly GCA_023846275.1). Lineage (NCBI taxonomy): Eukaryota > Viridiplantae > Streptophyta > Magnoliopsida > Asparagales > Orchidaceae > Vanilla > Vanilla planifolia. Next base: position 101,551 of record JAIUJO010001144.1, read on the forward strand.
TGTTCTTCTTCTTCTTCTAGTTCTTCTTCTTCTTCTTCTTCTAC
>JAIUJO010001157.1:5000-10000 GCA_023846275.1 Vanilla planifolia
ATCATCATCATCATCATCATCTTCTTCTTCTTCTTCTTCTTCTTCTTCTTCTTCCTCTTCTTCTTTTTCTTCTTCTTCCTCTTCCTCTACTTCTTCTTCTACTACTTCTTCCTCTTCTTCTTTTTCTTCTTCTTCTTCTTCGACTTCTTCTTCTTCTTCTTCTTCTCCTTCTTCTTCTATATTCTTTTCCTATATTCTTCTTCTACTACTTCTACGACTTCTTCTTCGTCTTCTTCTACTTCTTCTTCTTGTTCTTTAACTTCTTCTTCTTCATCTTCTATTGCTTTTTTCTTCTTCATCTTCTTCTTTTTCTTCTTCTTCTTCTTCTTTCTCTTCTTCTCCTTCTTCTTCTTCTTCTACTTCTCCTCTTATCACACTTCTTTTCCTCTTGATCTTCTTCTTATTCGTCTTCTTCTTCTTCTCCTCCTCCTTCTTCTTGTCCTTCATCGTCTTCATCGTCTTCTACTTCTTCTTCATCTTCCTCTTCTTTTCTTAAACTTTGTCATATTCTTGTTCTGCTTCCTTTCTTCTTCTTCTTCTTCTTTTGATTCGACAGCTTCATCTACTTCTTCTCATTTTCATTTTTCCTCTTATCCTTCTTCTTTTTCTACGTGATCTCCTTCTTATTCTTATTCTTTTTCTTATTCTTCTTCTTCTTCTTCTTCTTCTTCTTCTGCTTCTGCTTCTTCTTCTTTTTCTCATTCTTTTTATTCTTGTCCCTTTCTTCTTTTTCTTCTTGTTCTTCTTCCTCTTCATTTTTTATTCTTCTTCCTCTTCTTCTTCTTCTTCTTCAACTACTTCATCTACTACTATTTCATCTTCATCTTCTTCTTCTAATTCATCTACTACTATTTCTTCTTCTTCTTCTTCTTCATCTTCTTTTCCTTCTAACATTTCTACTTCTTCGGCTTCTGCTTCTTCTTCCACGTCTACTTCTTCTCCTTCTTCTTCTTCTTCTTCTTCTTCTTCTTCTTCTTCTTCTTCTTCTTCTTCATTTCCTTCTTCTTCTTCTTCTTCTTCATCGTCTGCTTCTTCATCTTCTTCTACTTCCTCTTCTTCTTCTTCATCTTCTTCTTCCTATTCTTTTTCTTCTACTTCTTCTTGTTCTTCTTCTTCTTCCCCTTCTTCTTTTTCATCTTCATCTTCTTCTTCTCCTTCTTCTTCTTGTTATTCTTCCACCTCTTTTTTCTGCTTCTTCCAAATCTTCCTTTTCTTCTTCTTCTTATTCATGCTCTAGTTCCTCTTGTTCTTCTTCTTCTTCTCCTTCTTCTTCTACTTTTTTTTCATCTTCTTCTTCTTCCACTTCTTCTACTTCTCCTTCTTCTTCTTCTTCTTCTTCTCCTTCTTCTTACTCTTATTCTTCTTCTTCTTCTTTTCCTTCCTATTTTTCTTCTTCTTCTTCTTCTTCCTCTTCTTCTTCTTCTCCTTGTTCTATTCATCTTCATCTTCTTCTTCTTCTTCTTTTTTGATCATCACCATCTCTTTCTTTTTCTTCTTCTTCTTCTTTTTCCTCTTCTTCCTCTTCTTCATCTTCTTCTCCTTTTTCCTCTTCCTCTTCTTCTACAACTTATTCTTCTTCTTCTTCTTCCTCTTCTTCCTCTTTTTCTTCTTCTTCTTTTTCTTACTTCTTCTTCTTCTTCTTCTCATTTTTCTTTTTCTTCTTGTACTACTTTTTCTTCTTCTTTTTTATCATCTTCTTCTTCTTCTTATTCTTCACATTCTTCTTCTTCTTCTTATTCTTCTTCTTCTTCCTATTCTTCTTCTTCTTCTTCTTCTTCTTCTTCTTCTTTTTATTCTCCTCCTTCTCCTTCCTCTTCATCATCTTCTTCTGCTTCTTCTTCTTTTTCATCTTCTTCTTCTTCTTCTTTTTCGTCTTCGTTCTTCTTTTTTCTTCTCCTTGTTTTATTCTTCTTCTTCTTCTTATACTTCTATTTGTTCTTCTTAATCTTCTTCTTCTTATTCTTATTCTTCTTCTTCTTCTTCTTTTTCTTCTTCTTCTTCTTCTTCTACTCCTTCTTTCTTCAATAACTTTTTCTTATTATTCTTCTTCTTCTTCTCCCCCTCCTCCTTCTATTACTGTTACTTTCTTCTACTTCTTTTTCTTCACCTTCTTCTTCTTCTTCCCATTTTTTTTATTCTTATTCTTCTTCTTCTTCTTCATTTTCTTCTTCTTCTTCTCTTCTTCTGCTACTACTACTAGCATAACTTCTTCTACTTCTTGCACCTCTTCATCTTCTTCCTTTTCATCTTCTTTTTCTTCATTTATTTCTTCTTCTTCTTCTTCATATTCTTCTTCTTTTTCTTCTACTTAATCATCATCTTCATCTAAATATTCTCCATCTTCTTTCTTCTTCCTCTACTACTACTACTTTCGATTCTTTTTGTTCTTCTCATACTTCTTTCACTTCTTCTTCCTCCTCTTCATCCTCTTCTCCTTCTTCTTCTTCTCCTTCTTCTTCTACTTCTTGTCTTCTCCTTATTCTTCTTCTTCTTCATATTGTTGTTCTTCTTCTTCTTCTTCTTCGTCTTCTACTTCTTCTTCTTCTCCTTGTTCTTTTTCTACTTCTTCTACTTTTTGTTGTTCTTCGTCTTCTTCTACTTCTTCTTCCTATTCTTGTTCCTCTTCTACATCTCCTTCTTCTTCTTCTACTCCATCTCCTTCTTTCTTCTTTAACTTCTTCTTCTTCTTCTTCGTCTCCTTCTACCTATTCTTCTTCTTCTTCTTCTCCTTCCATTCCTTCTTCTGCTACAACTTCTTCTTCTTCTTCTTCACCTTCTTCTTCTTCTTTTTTCATCATTTTCTTCATCCTCTTTTCTTCTTCTTCTTCTTCTACTTCACCTTCTTCTTTCTCTTCATCTTCTTCTTCTACGTATTTTTCTTCGTATTATGCATTTTCTTATTTGTATTCTTCTTCTTCTTATTCTTATTCTTCATCTTCTTCTTTTTCTTCATCTTCATCTTCTTTATTCTCCTTCTTCTTTCTTCTTCTATTACTACTACTTCTTCTTCCTCTAGTTCCACTCCTTCTTCTCCTCCTTTTTGTTTCTTCTCTTTGTTCTTCTTCTTCTTTTTCTTTTTCTTCTTCTTCTTCTTCTTCTACTTCTACTACTACTACTACTGCTACTTCTCATCATTATCATCATCTTTTTCTCTTCTTCTACTTCTTCTTCTTTTTCTTCTTTCGCTTCCTCTTCTTTTTCTTCTACTACTTCTTCTTCCTCCTCTACTTCTTCTTCTTCATCCTCTTCTTTGTCTTTTCCTTCTTCTTCTTCTTCTATCTTCTTCTTCTACTACTTCTACATCTTCTTCTTCTTTTACTTCTACTTCTTCTTCTTCTTCTTTATCTTCTTCTTCTTCTTCTTCCTCTCCTTCAACTTCTATTTCTTCTTCTTTTTCTTCTCTTCTTCTTCTTCTTCTTCTTCTTTTTCTTTTTCTTTTTCTTCTTCCTCTTGCTCTTATCCTCCTTCTTCTTCTTAAACTTCTCCTCCTTATACCACTTCTTTTCTTCTTAATCATCATCTTCTTCTTCTCCTCCTCCTTTTTCTTCTTCTTCTTCTATTTCTTCTACTTTTTCTTATTCTTGTTGTTCTTCCTCTTCTTCTTCTTCTTCTTCTTCTTCTTCTTCTCCTCCTCCTCCTCCTTCTTCTTCTTCTCTTCTTCTTCTTCCTCTTCTGCTTTTTCTGCTCCTTTTTCTTCCTCTTTCACTTTCTACTTCTTCTTTTTCATCTTCTTCTTTCCTTTCTTCTTCATTTTCTTCTTCTTCTTCTCCTACCTCCATTTCTTACTCCTTATCCTCTTCTTCTTCCTCTTCATCTTCTTATACCACTACTTCTACTTCTTTCTTCTTCTTCTTTTTCTCTGCCTCTTCATCTCCTACTTTTTTTCTTCTTCTACTTCTTCTTCTTCTTCTTCTTCATCTTCTACTTCTTCTTTTTCTCCATTATCTTCTTCTTCGTCTTCTTCTTCTTCTTCTCTTCTTATTTTTGTCCCTACTTCTTCTTCTTCTGCTTTTTCTTTGTCGTCTTTTCTTTCTTCACCCCTTTTCTTCTTTTTCTTCTTCTTCTTCTTCTTCCTTTAATTCTTCTTCTTCATCTCCATGTTCTTCATATTTTTCATATTCTTCATCTACTTCATCTTCATCTTCTTCTTCTTCTTCCTCTTCTTCCACTTCCTCTTCTTCTTCTTCTTTCTCTTCTTCTTCTGCATCCTTTTTCTTCTTCTTCTTCTTCTTCTTTTCTTCTTCTCTTATTCTTCTTCTTCTTCATCTTCTTCTCCTTCTTCATCTTCTTGTTCTTCACCTTCTACTTCTTCTTCTTCTTCAACTTCTTCTTCTTCTTCAACTTCTTCTTCTTGTTCTTCTTCTCCTTCTATTTCTTCTTCTCCTTTCTCTTCTTCTTCTTCTTCTTCTTCTCCTTCTACATCCTCTTCTTCCTCTCCTTCTTTTCCTATCGTTGTTGTTGTTGTTGTTCTTCTTCTTCTTCTTCTTCTTCTTCTCCTTCTTCTAATTTTTTTTCTTCTTCTTCTTCTTGTTCATCATATATATTTCCTCTTCTTCTTCTTCTTCTTTATCTTCTATTTTTTTCTTTTTTACTTTTTCTTCTTCTTCTTCTTCTTAATCATCATCATTTTCTTCTTCTTCTTCTTCTTTTTCTTCTTCCTCTTCTTCTTCTTCTTCTTCTTCTTCTCCTTCACATCATCATCATCATCATCATCTTCTTCTTCTTCTTCTTCTTCTTCTTTTTCTTCTTCTTTTTCTTGTTCTTCTTTTCCTTACTCTTATTCTTATTCTTCTTCTTCTTCTTCTTCTTTCTTCTTCTTCTTCTTCTACTTCTTCTTCTTCTTCTTCTTCTTCTTCTTCTTCTTCGTCCTCCTCTCCTTCTTCTTCTCCCTTTTTCTTCTTTCTCTTCTTCTTCTTTTTCATCATCTTCTACTTCTTCTTTGTCATTTTCCTTCTTTCTCCTCGTCTTCTTCTTCTTCTTCCTCCTCTTCCACTTCTTCT
>JAIUJO010001157.1:20000-22500 GCA_023846275.1 Vanilla planifolia
TATTTTTCTTCTTCTTCTTGCTTTTCTTCGCTTTTTCTACTTTTTCATCTTCGTCTTCCTCTTCTTCTTCTTCTTCTTCTTTTTCTTCTTCTTCCTCTCTTTCTCTTCTACTTCCACTTCTTATTCTACTCCTTGTTCTTCTGCTTCATCTTCTTCTTCTTCTTCTTCTTCTTCTTCTTCTTCTTCTTCTTCTTTATCTTCTACTTCTTCTTCTTCTGCATCTTCTTCATACTCTTCTTCTTCTTCTTCTTCTTTTGTTTCTTCTTTTTTTTTCTTTTACTTCTACTTCTTCTTGTTTATTCTGCTTCTTCTTCATCCCATTTTCTTCTTCTTCCAAATTTCCTCTTCTTCTTCTTCTTATTCATGCTCTTGTTCCTCTTCTTCTTCTTCTTCTCTTCCAGTTCTTCTTCTTGTCCTTCTTTTTCTTCTTCTTCTTCTTCTTCTTCATTTTCTTCCTCTTCTTCTTCTTCTAATACTTCACCTTCTCTTCTTCTTCTTCTTCCTCTTCTTCTTCTTCTTCCTTTTCTTCTTCTTTTTCATCATTATCTTCTTCTTCTTCTAGTTCTTCTTCTTCTACTTTTTCTTCTACTTCATCATCATCTTCATCTTCTTATTCTCCTTCCTCTTTTTCTTCTTCTTCTCTTCTTCTTCTTTTCCTTCTTCTTTGTCTTCTTCTTCTTCTTCTTCTTCTTCTTCTTCCTCTTTTTCTTGCTCTTCTTAATCTTATTCTTCTTCCTCTTCTTCCTCTTGCTCTTCATCTTCTTTTTGTACTTCCCTTTTTCTTCTTTTTTGACTTCTTCTTCTTATTCTTAATTTTCATCTTCTTCCTCTTCTTCTTCTTCTTCTTCTTCTTCTTCTCTTCTTCTTCTTCTTCTTCTTCTTCTTCCTCTTCTTCTTCTTCTTCTTCTTCTTCTTCTTCTCTTCTTCTTCTTCTTCTTCTTCTTGTTCTTCTTGTTCTTCCTCTTCTTCTTCTTCTTCTCTTTTGTTCCTCTTCATCCTGTTCTTCTTCTTCTTCTTCTTCTTCTTCTTCTTTTCCTTCTTCTTCTTACACTTCTTATTCTCCTTTTTCTTCTTCTACTGTTTCTTCTTCATCGTCCTCTTCTTCTTCCTCTTCTTCTTATTCTTATTTTTCATCTTCTGCTTCTTCTTCTTCTTCTACATTAACTTCTACTTCTACTTCTTCTTTTTCTTCTTCTTCTTCTTCTTCATCTTCTTTTCTCTCCTCCTTCTACTACTTCTTCTATGACTTATTCTTTTTCTTCACTTCTTCTTCTTCTTCTTCCCATTTTATTCTTCTTATTCTACTTCTTCTTCTTCTTCTTTATTTTCCTTCTTCTTCTCTTCTTCTTCTTCTACTCCTACTACAACTCCTTCTTCTTCTTCCACCTCTTCAACTTCTTCCTTTTCTTCTTCTTTTTCTTCATTTTGTTCATCTTCTTCTTCTTCCTCTTCTTCTTCTTCTTCTTCTTTTTCTTCTACTTAATAATCACCTTCATCTAAATATTCTCCTTCTTCATTCTTCTTCTTCTACTACTACTTTTTTTTCTTTTTGTTCTTCTCATACTTCTTTTGCTTCTTCTTCATCCTCTTCTTCCCTTCTCCGTCTTCTTCTTCTACTTCTTCTTCTACTTCTTGTCATCTCCTTTTTCTTCTTCTTCTTCATATTCTTCTCCTTCTTCTTCTTCTACTTCATCTTCGTCTTCTTCTTCTTCTTCTCCTCCTTCTTCTTTTTGTTCTACTTCTTCTTCTTCTTGTTTTTCTTCGTCTTCTTTTACTTTTTCTTCCTATTCTTTTTCCTCTTCTTCTTCTTCTTCCTCTTCTTCTTCTTCTTCCTCTTCTTCTTCTTCTTCTCCTTCTTCTTCTACATCCTCTTCTCCTCTCCTTTTTCTATCCTCGTTCTTCTTCTTTTTCTTCGTCTTCTTCTCTTTTTCTTTTTCTCATTTTTCTTCTTCTTCTTGTTTGTGTTCATCATCATCATCATCATATCCTTCCCCTTCTTCTTCTTCTTCTTTATCTTCTACTTTTTTCTCTATTTCTTTTTCTTCTTCTTCTTCTTCTTCTTAATCATCGAAATCATCATCTTCTTCTTCTTCTTGTTTTTCTTCTTCCTTTTCTTCTTGTTCTTCTTCTTCTTCTTCTTCTTTTCTTCTTCTTCTTCTTCTTCTTCTTCTTCTTCTTCTTCTTTTGCTTCTTCTTCTTAACCAAACTCTTCTTCTTCTTCTTCTACTTCTTCTTCTTCTACTTACTCTTCTTCTTCTTCTTCTTCTTCTTCTTTTCCTGCTTCTTCTTCTACTACTACTTCTTCTTCCTCTCCTTCTTCTTCTGATTTTTCTTCTTTATCTTCTACTTCTTTTCATCATCTTCTACTTCTTCTTCATCTTCTTCTTTCTCCTCGTCTTCTTCTTCTTCTTCTTCCTCTCTTCCTCTTCATCTTCTTTTGCTTGTTCTTCTTTTGCTTCTTTGTCCTCCTCCTCCACTTCTTCTTCATCTACTTCTTCTT
>JAIUJO010001157.1:37500-40000 GCA_023846275.1 Vanilla planifolia
TTTTTCTTCTTTTTCTTACTTAACTTCTTCACCTTCTTCATCTTCTACATCTTCTAATCGTTGTTCTCCTTCTACATCTTGTTCTTCTTCATCTTCTTGTCCTTTTACTTCTTCTTTTCTTCTTTTTCTTCCTGTTCTCCTTTAACCTTTTACTCTTGAGCTTCTTTTTCATCTTCACCTTCTTCTTCATCTTCTTCATCCATTTCTTCTTCTTCTCCTTCTTCTTTTCTTCTTCTTCCTCTTCTTTTTCTTCTTCTACTTCTTTGTCCTCTTCTTCCACTTCTTCTTTTTCATGACCATTATCTTTTTCTTCTTCTTCTTCCTCTTCTTCTTTATCTTCTTCTTCTTCTTCCGTTTCCTCTTCCTCTTTTTCTACTTCTTCTTCTTCTTCTTCTTCTTCTTCTTCTTCTTCTTTTTCTTCTTCCTATTCTTCTTCTTCTTCTTCTTCTTCTTCATCTTCTTCTTCTTTCTCTTTCTCTTCTTCTCGTTCTTCTTCTTCTCCTTTTTGTTCTTCTTCTTCTTCTTCTTCTTGTTCTTTTTCTTTCTCTTCCCCTTCTTCTACTTCTTCTTCGTCTTCTTCTTCTTCTTCATCATCATCTTTTTCTTCTTCTTCTTCCTCTTCTTCTTCTTCTTCTTCTTCTTCCTCCTCCTTTTCTCGTTCTTCTTCTTTTCCTTCTTGTTCTTCTTCTTCTTGTTCTTCTTCTTCTTCTTTTTCTTCTTCCTCTTCTTCTTCTTCTTCTTCTTCCTCTTCTTCTTCTCATTTTTCTTCTTTGTATTCTTCCTCTTCTTCTTCTACTTCTTTGCCTTCTTCTTCTTGTTCTTCCTCTTCTTATTTTCCTTCTACTTCTTCTTCTTCCTTTTCTTTTCCTTCTTCTTCTTCTTCTTCTTTCTCCTTTTGTTTTTCTTGTTCTTATTATTATTCTTCTTCCTCCTCTACATCTTCTTCTCATTCTTCTTCTTCTCCTTTTTTCTATTATTATTATTATTATTATTATTATTATTATTATTATTCATTTTCTTCTTCTTCTTCATTATCATCTACTTATTCTTCTCCTCCCCTTCTTCTTCCTCTTCTCCTTCTTCTTCTTCATCTCCTTCTTCATCTTCATCGCCTTCTTCTTCTTTTCCCTCTTCCTCTTCCTCTTCCTCTTATATTTCTTCTTCTTCATTCTCTTCTTCTCTTCTTCTTCTCTTCTTCTTCTTCTTCTTCTTCCTATTAATCATCTTCTTCTACTTCTTCTTCTTCTCCTTCTTCATCTTCTTCTTCACTCTTCTTTTTCTTCTTCTTATACTTATTCTTCTTCTTCTTCCTCTTCCTCTTCTTCTTCTTCTTCTTGTTCCTCTTCTTCTTCTTCCTCTTCTTATTCTTCCTCTTTTTCTTCTTATACTTCTTCTCCTGCATTTTCTTCTTCTTCTTCGTCCTCTTTTTCTTTTGTTTTTCTTTTTCTTCTTCTTCTTCTTCTTCTTCTTTTACATCTTTTTCCTATTCTTCTTCTTCTTCTTCTTTTTCTTCTTCTTCTTATTCTTATTCTTATTCTTCGTCTTCTTCCTCTTCTTCATCTTCATCATCATCATCATCTTCCTCTTCTCCCTCTACTTCTACTTCTTCCTCGTTAAATTCTTCTTCTTTTTCTTCGTCCTCTTCTTCTTCTTCCTCCTCTTCTTCTTCTTCTACCTCTTTATTTTCTTCTTCTTCTTCTTCTTCGTCTTCTTCTTCCACTTCTTCTTTTTCATCATCATTATCTTCTTCTCCTTCTTCTTTTTCATCTTCTTTTCTTTCTTTCTTCTTCTTCCTCTTCCTCTTCTTCTTCTTCTTCTTCTCTTCTTCTTCTTCTTCTTCTTCTTCTTCTTCTTCTTCTTCTTCTTTTACTTCTTCCTCTTCTTCTTATTCTTTTACTTCCTCCTCTTTGACTTCTTCTTCTTCTTCTTCTTCTTCTTCTTCTTCTTCTTCTTCCTCTTCTTCTTCACATTTTTCTTCTTCTTATTTTTCTTTTTTGTCTTCTTCTTCTTCCTCTTCATTTTCTTGTTCTACTTCTTCTTTTTCTTCTTCTTCTTTCACTTCTTCTTCTCGCTTTTCTTTTTCTTATTCTTCTTCTTTTTTTTTCTTCTTCTTTTTCTTCTATTCCTTTTTCTTCTTCATCATCATCTTCTTCTACTTCTTCATCCTTTTGTTCTTCTTCTTCTTCTCTAGTCTTCTTCCTCCTCTTCATCTTCTTCCACTTCTTTCTCTTCTTCTTCTTCTTTCTCTTCCTCTTCTTCATCTGTTTCATCTTCCTCTATTTCTTCTGCTCCCCCTTCTTCTTCTCCTCCTTCTACTTCTTCATCTCCTTCTTTTTCTTCATCTGTTTCTTCTTCTTCCACTTTTTCTTCTTCTTCTTCTTCTTCTTTCTCTTCTTTTCTTCTTCTTTTTCTTCTTTTTCATCTTCTTCTTATTACTCTTCTTCTTCTTCTTCTTCCCAATTTTCTTCTTCTTCTAATTCTTTTACTTCTACTACTTTCT
>JAIUJO010001157.1:45000-57500 GCA_023846275.1 Vanilla planifolia
CCCTCTTTTTTCTTCTCCATCTTCTTCTCTATTTTCTTCTTCTCCTTCTTCTTGTACTTCAACATCTTCTTCTTCTTCTTCCTCTTCTTCTTCTTCTTCTTCGTCTTCATCTTCTTCAACTACTACTACTACTTTTTTTCTTCTTCTTCTTCCACTTCTTCTTCTTCTTCCTCCTCTTATTCTTCTTCTTTTTCTTCTTCATTTTCTTATTCCTCTTCTTCTTCTACTTCTACTTCTTTTCTTCTTCTTCTTCTTCTTCTTTGTCTTCCTCTTCTTTTTCATCTTCTCCTTCCTTTTCTTTTTCTTCTTCTTCTTCGACATCTTCTTCTCCTTCTTCTTTTTCTTCTTCTTCATCTTCATCTACTTCTCATTCTTTTTATTGTTTTTGTTCTTCTTCTTTTTCTTCTTCTCTTTTCTCTTCTCCTTCTTCTTTGTATTCTACTTCAACTTCTTCTTCTTCTTCTTCTTCTTCTTCTCCTTTTTCTTCTTTTTCTTCTTCTACTTCTGCTTCTTCTTCTTCTTTTACTTCTTTCACTACCTCTAATTTTTCATCATCATCATCATCTTATTCTTCATATTCTTCTTCTTCCTCCTCTTCTTCTTCATCTTCTTCTTCTCCTTGTTCTTCTTCTTCTTCTTCCTCTTCTTCTTCTTCTTCTTCTTAATCTTTTCATCTTCTTCTTCCTCTTTTTCAACTTATTCTACTTCTACTAGTACTGCAACTACTTCTTCTTCTTGTTCTTCTTTTACTTGTTCTTTTTCTTCTTGTTCTTCTTTTTCTTCATCATCTTCTTCTTATTCTTCTTCTACTTCTATCTCTTCTTTTTTTCCTCTTCTTCCTCTTCATCTTCATCATCATCATCATCTTCTCTTCTTCTTCTTTCTTCTTCTTTCTTTTCTTCATCTTCTTCCTCTTAATCCCATTCTTCTTCTTCTTCTTACTCTTTTTCATCTTCTTTTTCCTCCTTTGCCACTTTTTCTTCTTGTTCTTTTTCTACTAGTGCTACAACTATTATTTCTTCTTTTTCTTCTTTTTCTTCTTTTACTTCTTGTTCTTCTTCTTCCACTTCTTCTTCTTTTCCTTCATTCCCATTTCTTATTCTTCTTCTTCTTCTACTACTACTACTACTTCTTCCCTTTATTATTCTTCTTCTTCTTCTTCCTCTTCTTCAACTTCTTCTTCTTCTTCATCTTTTCTTCTACTTCTTCTTCTTCTTCTTCTTCTTCTTCCTCTTCTTCTTCAACTTCTACTTCTTATTCTTATTCTTCGTCTTCCTCCTCTTCATCATCATCATCATCATCATCATCATCTTCTTCTTCTTCTTCTCCATCTTCTACTACCTCTTCTTCTTCTAACTCTTCTTCTTCTTCTTCGTCCTCTTTTTTTTCTTCCTCTTCTTCATCTTCTTCTTCTTCATCATCATCATCATCATCTTCTTTCTCTTCTTCTTCCACCCATCATTCTTCTTCTTCTCCTTCTTCTTCTACATCTTCTTCTCCCTCTTCTTCCTCTTTTTGTTCTTCTTCGTTTTCCTGTTCTTCTTCTTCATCTTCTCCTTTCTCTTCTTTTCCTTTTTCTTCTTCTTCTTCTTCTTCTTCTTCTTCTTCTTCCTATTTGTTTTCTAATACTTCTTCTCCTTCTTGTTGCTCTTCTTGTTCCTCTTCTTCTCCTCCTTCTTCTTCTTCCACTTCTTCTTCTTCCTCTTCTTGATCCACTCCTCCTCCTCCTTCTTCTTCTTCTTTTTCTTCTTCTCCTTCTCCTTCCCATCCCACTTCTTCTTTCCTTTTATCTTTTTCTTTTCCATCTTCCCATCTTTCTTTTTCTTCTTCTTCTTGTTCTTATTCTTCATCTTATACTTCTTCTTCTTGTTCTTATTCTTGTTCTTCTTCTTCTTCTTCATGTTCTTCCAACTCTTCTTCTTCTTCTTCTTCTTCTTCTTCTCCTTTTACCTCTTCTTCTTCTCCTTTTACCTCTTCTTCTTCTACTTCTTCTTCCTCCTCTCCTTCTTCTTCTTCTTCGTCTTCTTATTCTTCTTCTTCTACTTTTTCTTCTCCTTCTTCAACTTCTTATTCTTCTTCTTCTTATTATTTTTATTATTCTTATTCTTTTTCTTCTACTTCTTTTTCTTCTTATTCTTCTCCTTCTTTTTCATCTCCTTCAACTACTTCCTTATCTTCTTGTTCTTCTTCAACTTCTTTTTATTATTATTCTTCTTCTTCTTCTTCTTCTCCTTCTTCTCCAACTCCTTTTAGTTCCTCTCCTTCTTTCTCCTTAACTTCTTATTCATTACTTTTTCTTCTTCCCACTTTTTCTTCTTCTTCTTCCACTTTTTCTTTTTTTCTTCTTCTTTTTCTTCTTCTTCTTCTACTACTACTACTTCTTCATCTTCTCTAACTTTATTCTTCTTCTCCTTCTACCACCTGTTCTTCTTCTTCATCTTCTTCTACTCCTTCCATCTTTTCTTCTTTTCATCCTCTTCTTGTTTCCCTCCTTTCACTTCTGCCTCTTCTCCTTTTTTTCGTCTTCTCCTTCTTCTTTTTCTTCTTCTTCTTCTTCTTTTCTTCTTTTCCTTCCTGTTCTTCTTCTTCTTCTTCTCCTTCTACCTCTTCATCTTCATCTTCTTCTCCTTCTACTTCTTCTTCTTTTCTACTTTTTCCTCATCTCCTCTTACCTCTTCGTCTACTTCTTCTCCTTCTTCTTGTTCTTCTTTTTCTTCTTCTTCTTCTTCTTCTTTTCTTCCTCTTCCTCTTCTTCTTCTTCTTCATCTTCTCCATCTTCTTCTTCTTCTTCATCATCTTCATTTTCTTCCACTTCTTCTTCTTCATCTTCTTCCACTTCTTCTTCTTTTTCTTCTTCTTCTTCTTCTTCTTCTTCTTTTTCCACTTCTTGTTATTCTTATTCTTCATCTGGTTCCTTTTCCATTTCTTTTTCTTCTTCTTCTTCCTCTTCTTCTTCTTCTTCTTCTTCTTCCTCTTCATTTTCTTCATCTACTTCTTCTACATTTTCTTCTTTTTCTTCTTTTTCTTCTTCTTCTTCTTTTCCTAGTTCTTCTAGTTCTTCTTCTTCTTCTTCTTTTTCTCCATCTTCTTCTTCTTCTTCTTCCTCTTCTACTTCTCCTTCTCCTTCTTCTCCTTCTTCCTTTTCTTCATCTTCTTCTTCATCATACTCTTCCTCTTCTTCTTCTTCTTCTTCTTCTTCTTGCTCTTTTTCATCTTCTTCTTCTTCTTCTTCTTTTCCCCCTTCTTCTTCTTGTTCTACTTCTACTAGTACTACAACTACTACTTCTTCTTCTTGTTCTTCTTTTACTTTTTCTTCTTCTTCATCTTCATCTTCTTTTCCTTGATCCTTTTCGTCATATTCTTCTTCTCTTTCTACCTCTTCTACTTCAATTTCCTCTTCTTCTTCTTCTTATTGTACTTCTTCCCTTTAATCTTCTTGTCCTTCTTCTTCCTCTTATTCTGTCTTTTCTTCTTATTCTTCTTCAATTTTTTTTTATTTTCTTTTTCATCTTCTTCCTCCTCCTCTTCTTCTTCTTCTTATCATTATTCTTACTCTTCGTCTTCTTCCCCTTCTTCTTCTTCATCATCTTCCTCATCTTATTTTTTTCTCCTTCTACTTCTTCTGCTTTTAATTCTTCTTCTTCATCATCCTCCTCTTCTTCTTCTTCCCCTTCTTCATCTTCTTCTTCTTCTTCTTCCACTCGTCATTCTTCTTTTTCTTCTTCTCCTCTTCTTGTTCTTTTTCATCTTCTTGTTCTACTTCGTCTTCCTGTTCTTCTTCTTCATCTTCTCCTTTCTCTTCTTTTTCTTTTTCTTCTTCTTCTTCTTCTTCTTCTTCTCATACGACTTCTTCCTCCTCTTCTTCTTCTTCTTCTTCTTCTTGTTCTTCTTCTTCTTCCTCCTCCTCCTCCTCTTCTTCTTCTTCTTCTTCTTCTTCTTTTATTATACATCTTTTGCTTCTTCTTCTTTTTCTTCTTTTTTTCTACTTCTTCTTGTACTTCATCATCATTAACTTTTCTTCTTCTTCTTCCTCTTCTTCTTCTCCTCCTTCTACCTTTTCTTCGTTTTCTTCTTCTTCTTCCTCTTTTTTTTTTCTTCTTCTACTACTTTTTCTTCTTCGTTCTCTTCTTCTAATTCAACTTCTTCATCATCATCTTCTTCTTCTTCTTCTTCTTCTTCTCCTTCTTCTTCTTCTTTCTTTTCTTCATCTTCTTCTTCTTCATCTTCTAACTCTTCTTCTTCTTACACTTTTTCATCTTCTTCTTCCTCTTCTTCTTCCATCCCTTCTTCTTCTTATTCTACTTCCACTAGTACTAAACTACTGCTTCTTCTTGTTCTTGTTTTACTTTTTCTTCTTCTTCTTCTTCTTCTGCTTCTTCTTCTTTTCCTTCATGCTCTTCTTCTTATACTTCTTCTCCTTCTAGCTCTTCTTCTTCCATTTCCTCTTCTTCCTCTTCTTCTTCTTCTTCTTCTTCTTCTCCTTCTTGTACTTCTTGTTCCTTTTAATCTTCTTCTTCTCCTTCTTCTTCCTCTTCTTCTACTTTTTCTTCTTATTCTTCTTCGTCTTCTCTTCTTCTTCGTCTTCTTCTTCAAATTCTTCTTCTTCTTCTTCTTCCTCTTCTTCTTCTTCTTCTTCTTCTTATCATTATTCATACTCTTTGTCTTCTTCTTCTTCTTCATCATCATTATCATCATCATCTTCTTCTTCTTCTTCTCCTTCTACTTCTTCTTTTCTTAATTCTTCTTCTTCATCATTGTCCTCTGCTTCTTCCTCTTCTTCCTCTTGCTCTTCTTCTTCTTCTACTTCCCCATCTTCTTCTTTTTTCTCTTCTTGTTCTGATTCTTAATTTTTGCCTTCTTTCTCTTCCTCTTCTTCTTCTTCTTCTTCTTTTTATTCTTATTCTTCTCCATCTACTTGATCATCTTCTGCTTATTATTTTTCTTATTCTTATTCTTTTTCTTCTTCTTCTTCTTCTTCTTCTTCTTTTTCTTCTACTTCTTCTTCATCATCTTTAACTTCTTTCTCAACTACTTTTTGATCATCAACATCTTCTTCTTCTTCTTCTTCTTCTTCTTCTCTTTCTACTTCTACTTCTTCTTCATCTTCTTTCTCTTCTTCTTCTTCTTCTTCTTCCTCTTCTTCCTCTTATTCACCTTCTTCCTCTACTACTTCCTCTTCTTCTCTTCTTCTTTTTATTCTTGTTCTTCTTCTTCTTCTTCTTCTTATTCTTCTCTTCTTCTTCTTCTTCTTGTTCCTCCTCTTCTTCTTCTTATTATTTTTGTTCCTCTTCATCCTGTTCTTCTTCCTCTTCTTCTTCTTCTTCTTCTTCTTTTCCTTCTTCTTCTTATACTTCTCATTCTCCTTTTTCTTCTTTTACTTTTTCTTCTTCATCGACCTCTTCTTCTTCTCTCCTTCTTATTCTTATTTTTCATCAACTTCTGCTTCTTCTTATTCTTCTTCATTAACTTCTACTTCTACTTCTTCTTTTTCTTCTACTTCTTCTTCTACTTCTTCTACTTCTTCTAGTTCTTCTTCTCCTTCTCCTTCTTCCTCGTCTTCTTCTTCTTCTTCTTTTACCTGTTCTTCTTCTTCTTCTTCTTCTTCTTCTTCTTCTTCTTCTCCTTCTCCTTCTTCTCTTTCTTCTTCTTATTCTTCCTCCTCATCATCATCATAATCATCATCATCTTCTTCTTCTTCTACTACTACTAATTCTTATTCTTCTCATTTTTCTTCTTCTTCATATTCTTCTTCTTCATCATCTTCAAGTTCATCTTCTTCTTCTTCTTCTTCTTCCTCTTCTTCTTCTTTCTCTTCTTCTTCTTCTTCTTCTTTTTCTTCGTCTCATTCTTCTTTTACTTCTTTTTCTTCTTGTTCTTCTCTCTTTCTTCTTCTTCTTCTTCTTCTTCTCTTATCCTTCTTCTTCTTCTTCTTCTTCTTCTTCTTCTTTTTCATCCTCTTCTACTTCTTCTTTTTCCACTTCTTGTTATGCTTATCCTTCATCTTCTTCCTTTTCCTTTTTTTTTTCTTCTTCTTTCTCTTCTTCTTCTTCTTCTTCTTCTTCTTCTTCCACTTCTTTAACTTCTTATTCTTCATCTTCTCCTCCTTCTACCTCTTCTTCTTCTTCTTCTCCATCTCCTTGAACCTCTTCCCCTTTTTCTCCTTTCTCTTCTTTTCCACCTTCTTCTACTTCTACTTCTTCTCCTTCTGCTTCTCCTTCTCCTTCTCCTCCTACTTCTTCTTCTTCTTCTTCTTCTCTCCTTCTCCTTCTTCCTCTTCTTCCACTTCTTCATCTTCTTCTCCTTCTTACAATTATTCTTCTACTTTTATTTCTTCTTCTTTTTCTTCTACTTCTTCTTCTTCATCTTCTTCTTCTTCTTCTTCTTCCTCTTATTCATCTTCTCTTTCTTCTTCTTTCTCCTCTTACTCTTCCTCTTCTTATTCTTCTTAATCTTCTCATTCTTGTTCTTTGTCTTCTTCCACTTCTTTTTCTTCTTATTATTATTATTATTATTCTTCTTCTTCTTCTTCTTCTTCTTCTTGTTATTCTTCTTCTTCTTCGTCCTCTTCTTCTCCTTCTTCTTCTTCTTCCCCTCCTCCTTCTCCTTGTCCTTCTAATTCATCTTTTTATTATTATTATTATTATTATTATTATTATTATTATTATTATTATTAATTTTCTTCTTCTTCTTCTTCTTCTTCTTTTTCTTCTTCTTATCTTCTTCTTCTCCTTCTACCACTTCTTTTTTTTCTTCTTCTCCTTCTTCACTTTCTTCTTCTTCTAATTCCTCACGTTCTTCTTCTTCTTCTTCTTCTTCACCTTCTTGTTCTTCTTCTTCTTCTTCTTCGTCTTTTTCTCCAATTTCTTCTTCTCGTCCTTCTACATCAACAAATTCTTCTTCTTCATCTTCTTCTTCTTCTTCTTAATTTTCTTCTTCCACTTCTTCTACTTCTGCTTCTTTTTTCCTTCTACTTCTTCGTCTTCCTCTTCTTCTTCATCTTCTCCTTCCTCTTTTCTTTCTTCTTCTTCCCCTTCTTCTTCTTGTTCTTCTTCTCCTTTTTCTTCTTCTTCTTCTTCTTCTCCTTCTTCTTCTTCTTCATTTACTTCTCATCCTTTTTTTGTTTTTATTCTTCTTGTTTTTCTTCTTCTCCTTTCTCTTCTTCTTCTACTTCTTCTTCTTCTTCTTCTATGTTCTTCTTTTTTGTATTCCACTTCTACTGCTTTTCCTTCTTCTTCTTCTTCATCGTCTTTTTCTTCTACTTCCACTCCTCCTTCTTCCTCTTCTACTTCTTCTTGCGCTACCTCTTATTTTTCATTTTCACCATTGTATTCTTGTTTTTCTTCTTCTTCTTCCTCTCCTTCTTCTTCTTCTTCTTCTTCTTCTTCTTCTACTTTTATTTCGTCCTCTTCTTCTTCTTCTTCTTGTTCATCTTCTTCTTCTTCTTCTTCTTCTTCTCCTTCTTCTTCTTCTTCCTCTTCTTCTTCTTCTTCTTCTTCTTCTCCTCCTTCTTCTTCTTCCTCTTCTTCTTCTTCTTCTTCTTCTACTTACACTTTTTCATCTTCTTCTTCCTCTTCTTCTTCTTGTTATACTTCTACTAGTACTACAACAACTACTTCTTTTTCTTCTTTTACTACTTCTTCTTCTACTTCTTTTCCTTCATCGTCTTCTTCTTATTCTTCTTCTCCTTCTACCTCTACTTCTTTTTGTTCTTCTTCTTCTTCTTCTTCTTCTTCTTCTTCTACTTCTTTTTCTTCCTCCTCTTCTTGTTTTTCTTCTTCATCTTCTTCTTCTTCTTCTTTTTCTTCTTTTTCCTCTTCTCCTTCTTCTTCTTATTCCTTTTGTTCATCTTCTTCTTCTTCTTCAACTTCTTCCTCTTCTTCATCTTCTTCTTTCTCTTCTTCTTCTTCATCTTTCTCTTCTACTTCTTGTTCTTCTTCTACTAGTACTAGAACTACTACTTCTTCATGTTCTTGTTTTTCTTCTTTTTCTTCTTTTCCTTCATACTCTTCTTCTTTTTCTTCTTCTCCTTCTCCCTCTTCTTCTTCCTCTTCCTCTTCTTCCTCTTCTTCTTTTTCTTCTTCTTCTTCTTCTTGTTCTTCTACTTCTTCTTCCCTTTATTCTTCTTCTTCTTCTTCTTCTTCTTCCTCTTCTCCTACTTCTGCTTCTTCTTCTTCTCCTTCATCTTTCTCTTCTTCTTCTCCTTCTTCTTCTTTTTCTTCTTCCTCCTTTTCATCTTCTTCTTCTTATTCTTATTCTTATTCTTCGTTATCTTCCTCTTCTTCTTCCTCTTCTTTTTCATCATCATCTTCTTCCTCTTCCTTTTCATCATCTTCTTCTTCTTCTCGTTCAATTTCTTCCTCTTCTAATCCTTCTTCTACTTCATCTTCCTCTTCTTCTTCCACACATCATTCTTCTTCTTCCTCTTCTTCTTCTTCTTCTTCTTCTCCTTCTTTTTCTCCCTTCTTCTTTTTCTTCTTTGTCTTCTTGTTCTTCTTTTTCATCTTCTCCTTTCTCTTCTTTTTCTTTTTCTTCTTCTTCTTCTTCTTCTTCTTCTCCTACCACTTCTTTCTCTTCTTAATCTTCTTTTCCTTCTTCTTTTTGTTCTTCTTCTTCTTCCACCTCCTCCTCCTCCTCTTCTTCTTCTTCTTTTCTTATACATCTTCTGCTTCTTGTTCTTCTTTTTCTTCTTATTCTTTTTTCAACTTATTATTCTACTTAATCATCATTAACTTTTTCTTCATCTTCTTCCGCTTCTTTTTCTTCTTCTTCTTCTTCTTCTTCTTCTGCTTCTTCTTCTTCTTCTTCCACTCCTTCATCTTCTTCATCCTCCACTTCTTATTTTTCTTCCTCTTCTGCTTTTTCTTCATCATCATCATCATCACCTTCTCATTCTTCTTCTTCTTCTTCTTCCTATTCCTTTTCTTATACTTCTTCTCTTTCTTCTTGCTCTTCTTCTTCCTCTTCTTCTCCTCCTCCTTTTTCTTCTTTTTCTTCCTCTTCTTCATCCACTCCTCCTTTTTTTTCTTCTTCTCCTTCTCCTTCCTCTCCCTCTTCTTCTTTGCCTTTATATTTTTCTTTTTCCTCTTCTCCTCCTTCTTTTACTTCTTCTTCTTGTTCGTATTCTTCATCTCATACTTCTTCTTCTTCTTCTTCTTCTTCTTTGTCTACTTCTTCTTCTTCCTCTTCTTATTCTTCTTCATCTTCTTCCAACTCCTCTTCTTCTTCTCCTTCTTCCTCTTCTTCTTCTTCTACTACTTCTTCTTCTTCTTGTTCTTCTTCTTCTTCTTCTTCTTCGACTTCTTGTTCTGCTTCTTCTGCTTCCTCTTCTCCTTCTTCATCTTCTTATTCTTCTTCTTCTTCTATTTTTTCTTCTTATTCTTCTTCTTCTTCTTCTTTTGTTCCTCTTCTTCTTGTTCTTCTTCTTTTCCTTCTTCTTCCTATACTTCACATTCTCCTTTTTTTTCTTCTACTTTTTCTTTTCCATCATCCTCTTCTTCTTCTTCTTCCTTTCTTATTCATATTTTTCATCATCATCATCTTCTTGTTCTTCTTCTTCTTTAACTTTAACTTCAACTTCTTCTTTTTCTTCTTCTTCTTCTTCTTCTTCTTCTTCTTCTTCTTTTACTTCTTCGTCTTCTTCTTCTTCTTCTTCTTCTTGTTCTTCTACCTCTTCCTCTTTTTTTTTCTTCGTCTACTTCTTCTTCTCTTCCTTCTACTTCTTCTCCTTCCTTTTTTTTTCTTCTTCTTCTTCTACTAATTCTTCTTCTTCTAATTTTTCTTCCTCTTCATATTCTTCTTCTTCTTCTTCCTCTTCATATTCTCTTCTTCTTCTTCTTCTTCATGTTCTTCTTCTTCTCCCTCTTATTCTTTTTTTCTTCTTCTTTTTATTCTTCTTCTTATTTTCTTCCTTTTCTTCTTCCTCTTCTTCTTTTTCTTCTTCTTCTTCTTCTTCTTCTTATTCCTATTCTTCTTCTTGTACATCCTCCTCCTTCTCTTCTTCATCTTCTTCGTCTTACCCTTCTTCTTCCTCTTCTTCGTCTTCTTCCTCTGCTTCATCTTCTTCTTCTATTACTTCATCTTCTTCTTTCTCTTCTTCTTCTTCTTTTTCTTCTTCTTGTTCTTCTTCTTCTTCTTCTTCATCTTCTTCTTTTTCTTCTCCTTCTTCTTCTTCTTCTTCCTCTTCTTGTTCTCCTTCTCCTTCTTATTCTTCTCCATCTTCTTCTTCTTCTACTCCTACTACTGCTTCTTCTTCTTCTTCTCATTTTCCTTTTTCTTCTTATTATTATTATTCTTCTTCTTCTACTTCTTTTACTTCTTCGTCTTGTTCATCCTCTAAATCTTCCTCTTCTTCTTCCTCATCATTATCATCATCACCATCTTCTTCTCTTCTTCTTCTTCTTCTTCTTAACCTTTTTTCTCATCTTCTTCTTCTACTTTTTCTTCTTCTACTACTACTCATTCTTCTTCTTCTACTACTACTACTACTACTACTACTTCTTCTTCTTGTTTTTGTTCTTCTCCTTCTTCAAATCCACCTCCTACTTCTTCTTCTTCCTCCTCTTCTTCTTCTTCTTCGTCTTCTTCTTCTCTTCTTCTTCTTCTTCTTTTTCTTCATCTTCTTCCTCTTCTTCTATATCTTCTTCTTCTTATTCTTCGTCATCTTCTTCCTCTTTTCTTCTTCTAGATCATCATCATCATCTTCTTCTTCTTCTTCTTCTTCTCCTTCTTCTTCTTCCTCAATTTCTTTTTTTTTTCTTATTCTTAATTTTCATCTGCTTTCTCTTCTTTTTCTTCTCCTTCTACTTGATCATCATCATCATCTTCCTCTTCTTATTCTTCTTCTTCTTCATCTTCTTCTTCTTTTTCTTCTACCTCTTCCTTACCTTCTTCTTCATCTTTAACATCTTCTCCAACTACTTTTTCATTTTCTTCTTCTTCTACTTCTACTTCTTTTTCTTCTTCTTCTTGTCCTTCTCTTACTATTACTACTTCTTCTTCTTCTTCTTCTTCATCTTCTTCATCTTCTTCTTCCACTACTTCTTATTCTTCTCATCTTTTTCTTCTCCTTCTTCTTCTTCTTCTTTTACTACTTCCTCTTCTTCTTATTCCTTTTACTCCTCCTCTTTCTTCTTCTTCTTCTTCATATTCTGATTTTTCATTATCATCATCTTCTTCTTTTTCTTCTTCTTTAACTTCTACTTCTACTTCTTTTTTTCTTTTTCTACTTCTTCTACTACTACTTCTTATGCTTCTTCTACCTCTTCCTCTTCTACTACTACTTCTTCTTCTTCTTCTCCTTCTCCTTCTTCTACTTCTTATTCCACTTCATTATCTTCTCCTTCTTCTTCTTTTTCTTCTTCTTCTACTAATTCTTCAACTTCACAATTTTCTTCTTTATATACTTCTTCTTCTTCTTCTTCTACTACTACTACAAATTCTTCTACTTCCCATTTTTCTTTTTCTTCATATTCTTCTTCCTTATATTCTTCCTCTTCTTCTTCCTCCTCTTCTTCTTCTTATTGTTCTACTTCTTCTCATTCTTCTTCTTCTTATTCTTCTTCTCCTTCTTCTTCATCTTCTTCTTCTTCTTCCTTTTCTTCTTCCTCCTCTTCTTCTTCTTCTTCTTCATATTCCTGTTATTCTTCTTTTTCCTCCTCCTCTTCCTCTTCTTCTTCTTCTTCTTCTTCTTCTTCTTTCTTTACTTCTTCTTCTTCTGCTTTTTCTTCATCCTCTTCTTCATCTTCTTCTTCTTCTACTTCTTCAACTTCTTCTTCTTCCTTTTCTTCTTTTCTTCTTCTTCTTCTTCTTCTTCTTATTCCTCTTCTTCATCATCTTCTTCTTCTTCTTCTACTTCTTCTTCTTTTCTTCTTCTTCTTCTTCTTCTTCTTCTTCTTCTTCTTCTTCTCCTCCTCCTCCTCCCCTTCTTCTTTTTCTTCTTCTTCTACTACTACTACTTCTTCTTATCCTTCTTCATCTTCTTTCTTTTGTTCCTCTTCTTCGTCTTCTTCGTCTTCTTTTTCTTCTTCTTCTTCTTAATCTTCTTCATCTACTTCTTCTTCTTCTTTTATTTCTTCTTCTTCTTCTTCTTCTTTAAGTTTTATTCTTCTTCTTATTCTTCTTCTACTTCTTCTTATCCTTCTAATTCTTCTCCTTCTTTTTCTACTTCTTCTCATTCTTCTTCTTCTTCATCTCCTTCTTCTTCATCTTCCTCTTCTTCTTCTACTTCTACTTCTTGTCCTTCTCCTTCTTCTTCTTCTTCTTCTTCTTCTTCTTCTTCTCTGCTTCTCCATCATCTTCTTCTTCTTCTTCTCTTTTTCTTCATCTTCTTCTTCTCATTCTTCTTCATCATCTTCTTCTTCTCATTCTTCTTCTTCTTCTTATTCATCTACTTCTTTCTCTTCTTCTTCTTCATTTTCTTCTTCTTCTTCTTCTACTACTACTTCTTTTACTTCTTCTTTTTCATTCTCTAATTCTTCCTATTCTTCTTCGTCTTCATTATC
>JAIUJO010001157.1:60000-67500 GCA_023846275.1 Vanilla planifolia
TTCCTCTTCTTCTTCTTGTTTTTGGTTCCTCTTCTTCTTCTTCTTCTTCTTCTTCTTTTCCTCCTTACACTTATACTTCTCTTTCTCTTTTTTCTTCCTCTACTTTTTCTTCTACATCTTCCACTTCTTGTTCTCCTAAATCTTTCACTTCTTCCTCTTCTTCTTCTTCTTCTACTACTTCTTCCTCTTCTACTTCTTCTTCACCTTCTTCTTCTTCTTCTTCTCCTTCTCATTCTTCTTTTACTTCTTCTCCTTCTTCTTTTTCCTCTTCTTCTTCTTCTTCTCCTTCTTCTTCTTCTTTTTCTTCTTCTTTTTATCTTTCTTGTTCTTGTTTTTCTTCTTCTTCTTCTCCTTCTTCTATTGCTGCTTCTTCTCATTTTTCTTCTTCTTCTTTTTCTTCTTCTTCTTCTTGTCCTCTACTTCTTCTTCTCCTCTACTACTTCTTCTTCTTCTTCTTCTTTTTCTTCATTTTCTTCTTCTTCTTCGTCAACAACTACTTCTTTTCCTTCTTCTTCTTGCTCATCCACTAATTCTTCATCATCATCTTCTTCTTCTTCTTGTTTTCTTTCTTCTTCTTGATCTTCTTCATCTTTAGCTTCATCTTCTTGTTCTTCTCTTTCCTATTATTATTCTTCTACTACTTATTCTTGTTCTTTTTCTTCTTTTTCTTCCTTTTTTTCATCCTCTTCTTCTTCTTCTCCTTCTTCTACTACTACTACTACTATTACTACTTCTTCTTCTTCTTCTTCTTCTTCAACTTCCTTTTGTTCTTCTACTTCTTCTTCCCCTTCCTTTTCTTCTTCTTCTTCTTCCTCCTCCTCTTCTTCTTCTTCCTATACTTCTTCTTTTTCTTTTTCTTCTACTTCTTCTTCATCATCTTCTTCTTCTTCTTCTTCTTCTTCTTCTCCTCCTTCTTCGTCCTCTTATTATTTTTCATCATCTTCATCATCATCTTCTTCTTCTTATTCTTATTCTTCTTTTTCTTCTTCCTTAACTTCTTCTTCTTCTTCCCCTTCTTCTTCATCATCTTCTTCTTCTTATTCTTCTTCTTCTTCTTCTTCTTCTTCTTCCTCTTCTTCTTCTTCTTCTTCTTCTTCTTCTTCTTCCTATTCCTCTTCTTCTTCTTCTTGCACTTATGCTTCTTTTGCTTCTCCTTTTTCATCTTTTTCTTCCTTTTCCTCTTCTTTTTCTTCTTCTTCCAATTTTTCCTCTTCTTCTTCTCCTTCTTCTTCTTCTTCTTCTTGGATCTTCTTCCTTTTCTTCTTCTTTTTCTTCTTCTTCTTCTTCTTCTTTTTCTCCTCCCCCTACAACTTCTCCTTCATCTTCTTCTTCTTCATCTTCTTGTTCTTGTTCTTCTTCTTCTTTCTCTTATTCTTCTATTGTTTCCTCTCTCTTTTGTTCTTCTTCTTCCTCTTCTTCTTCTTTCTCATCATCTTCTTCTTCTTCTTCTTCTTTCTCTTCTTCTTATTCTTTGCATTCTTCTTCTTCTTCTCCTTCTTCTTATTCCACCTCTTCTTCCTCTCCTTCATCTTCTTCCTCTTATTCTTTTTATTCTTCTTCCTCTTCTTCTTCTTCTCCTCCTCCTTCTCCTTCTTCTCCTTCTTCTTTTTAACCTTCTTCTACTTCTCCTTCTTCTCCTTCTTTTTCTTCTTCTTCTTCTTCTTCTTCTTCTTCTTCTACTGCTTGTTCTTCTTTTTCTTCTTCTTCTTCTCCTTCTTCTCCTTCTCCTTCCTCTTCTTCTTCTTTTTCTTCTTCTACTACTTCATCTTTCTATTCTTGTTCATGTTCATCTTCTTGCTCCTTTTCTTCTTCTCCTTCTTTTTCTTCTTCTACATCTTCTTCTTCTTCTTCTTCCTCTTCTTCTTCTTCACCTTCTTCTCCTTCATCTTCTTCTTTTTCTTTTTCTTCTTCTTATTCTTCTTCTTGTTTTTCTTCTTCCTCACCTGCTCCTTGTTCTTTTGTTGTTGTTCTTCTTCTTCCTCTTCTTCTTGTTCTTGTTCTTGTTGTTCTTCTTCCTCTACTGCCACTACTACTACAACTTCTTCTCGTTCTTCTTTTACTTTTTCTTTTTCTTATTCTTCTTTTTCTTCTTCTGCTTCTACTTCTTCCTATTCATCTTCTCCTTCACCCTCTTCTTCTTTTTCTTCTTTTCCTCCTTCCTCTTCTTCTTCTGCTACTTCTTCTTCTTCTTCTTCCCCTTCATCCTCTTCCTCTCTTTCTTCTTCCTCTTATTATTCTACTTCTTCTTTGTCTTTCTCTTCTTTTCTTCTTCTTCTTCTTTTTCCTCGTCTTCTACTTCTTCCCCTTCTTCTTCTTCTTATTTTTATTCTTCTTATTGTTATTCTTTATCATCTTCCCCTTCTTCTTCTTCATCCTCTTCTTCTTCTTCTTCTTCTTCTTCCTCATCTTCATCTTCCTCTTCTTCCACTTCATCTTCTCCTTCTTTTTTTTCTTTTTCTTCTTCTTCCTCTTTTTCTTCTTCTTCTTTTTCTTCTTCTACTTCTTCTTTTTCCTCTTCTTTTTCCTCTTCTTTTTCTTCTTCTTCTTCTTCCTCTCCTTCTCCTTCTTCCTTTTCTTCTTCTTTTTCTTCTTCTTCTTCTTTTTTCTTCTTCTTATTCCTTTTCTTCTTCTTTCTCCTCCTCTTCTTCTTCTACTTCTTCTTCTTCTTTACCTTCTTTTTCTTCTTCTTCTTTTTGTTCATCTTCTTCTTCTTCTTCTTCTTCTTCATCTTCTTCACCTTCTTCTTCTTCTTCTTTTATTTCTTCTTCTTCTTCATCATCTTCTTCAACTTTTACTTCTTCTTATTCTACTTCTTCTTCTTTTCCTTATTCTTCTTTTTCTTCTTCTTCTCCTTCTACCTCTTTTTCTTTTTCTTCTTCTTCTTCTTCTACTTCTTTATCTCCTTCATCTACTTCTTTTCCTTCTTCTTCTTCTTCTCCTCCTCCACCTTCTTCTTCTTCAACTTCTTCTTCTTCATCTTTTTCTTCTCCTTCATCTTCTTATTCTTCTTCTATTTCTTCTTCTTCTTCTTCTTATAATAATTCATCTTCTTCTCATTTTTCTTCTTCTTCTTCTTATTCTACTTCTATTTCTTCTTCCTCATCATCTTCTTCTTCTTCTTCTTCTACCTCATCATCATCATCATCTTCCTCTTCTTCTTACTCTCATTATTCTTCTTCTTCTTATTCTTCTACTTCTTCTTCTTGTTCTTCTTCTTTTTCATCTTCTTGTTCTTCTTCATCGTCTTCTTCAACTTCTTCTTCTTCTTCTTCTTCTTCTTCTTCTTCTTCTTCTTCTTCTTCTTCTTTTACTTCTTCTTTATCTTTTTCTTCTTATTCTTCTCCTTCTTCTTCTTCTCCTTCTTCTTCTTCTTCTTCTTTTTCTTCTTCCTCGTCCTCCTTGTCTTCTTCTTCTACTTCTTATTTTTCTTCCTCTTCTTTTTCTTCTTCATCTTCTTCGTCTTCTTCTTCTTTTTCTTCACCTTCTTCTTCTTCCTCTTCTTCTTCTCCTTCTTCTTGTTCTTATTCTCATTCCTCATCTTCTACCTCTTCTTTTACTTCTTCTTCTGCTTCTTCTTCTTCTGCTCCTACTTGATCTTCTTCTTCTTCTACTTCTTCTTCTACTACATCTTCTTTTTCTTATTCTTCTAGTATAATTTCTTCTTCTTATTATTCTTTTTTGTCATCATTATCATCTTCTTCTTCTTCTACCATTTCTTCTTCTTCCTCTTGTTCTTCCTCTTCTGCTTCTTCATTTTCTTCCTGCTTCTTCTTCTTCTTCTTCTTCTTCTACTTCTTCCTCTACTTCTTCTTTTTCCTCTTGTTCTTCTTCTTCATTTTCTTACAATTCTTCTTCTTCTTCCTCCTCCTCCCCCTCCTCTTCTTCTTCACCTTCTTCTTCTTCTTCTTCTTCTTCTACTTCTTCCTCTTCTTAATCGTCGACTTCTTCAACTACTACTACTACTTTTTCTTCTTGTTCTTCTTTTTCTTCTTCTTCTTCTTCTTCTTCCTTAACTTCTTGTTCTTCTTATCTTTCATCTTCTTCTGCTTCTTCTTCTTCATCAACATCATCATCATCATCATCTTCTTCTTCTTCTTCTCCTTTTGCCTCTTCTTCTTCTCTTTCTTCTTCTACTTCTTCTCCTTCTTCTTCTTCTTCTCCTTCTTCTTCCTCTTCTTCTACTCCTCCTTCTTCTTCTTCTTCATCTACTACTACTACTTCTACTTCTAATTTTTCTCCTTCTTACTCTTCTTCTTCTTCTTCTTCTTCATGTACTTCTTCTTATTCTCAGGTTGTTGTTGTTGTTCTTCTTCTTCTTCTTTTTGTCATTCTTCTTCTTCTTCTTATTCTTCTACTTCTTCTTCTTCTTCATTTTCTTCTTCTTCTTCTTCTTCTACTTCTTTCACTTCTTCTAATTCATTCTCTAATTCTTCCTCTTCTTCTTCCTCGTCATCATCATCTTCGCCATCTTCTTCTTCTTATTCTTCTTATTCTTCTTATTCTTCTTATTCTTCTTCTTCTTCTTTGTCTTCTAGTTCTTCTCCATATTATTCTTCTTCTTCTACTTATTCTTGTTTTTTTCTTCTTCCTCTTGCTCTTCTTCTTCCTCTTCTTCTTCTTCTTCTTTTTCTTCTTCTTCTTCTTCTTCTTCTTCATCTACTACTACTACTTCTTCTTCTCCTTCTTCTTCTTCTTCTTCTTCTTTTTGTTTTTCCCCTTCTTCTTCTCCTCTTCCTACTTCTTCTTCTTCTTCTTCTTCTTCCTCTTTTTCTTCTTCTACTTTTTCTTCTTATTATTCTTCTTCTTCTTTTACATCCACTTCATCTTCTTCTACCTCTTCTTCTTCTTATTCTTAATTTTCGTCTTCTTCCTCTTCTTTCTTCTTCTTCTTCTTCTTCTTCTTCTCCCTATTCTTCTTCTCCTTCTACTTGATCATCTTCTTCTTCTTTTCTTCTTCTTCTTCTTCTTCTTCTTCTTCTTCTTCTTCTTATTCTACTTCTTCTTTTCTTATTAATCATTTACTTCTTCTTCTCCAACTTCTTTTTCATCATCTTTTTCTTCATTTTTTTATTATTATTCTTCTTCTTCTTATTTAGCTTCTTCTTTTTCTTATTCTTCTTCTTCTTCGTCCTTCACTTCTTCTTCTTCTTCTCCTTCTTCTTCTTCTTCTTCTACTACTACTTCTTCTACTTCTTCTTCTTCTGCATCTTCTTCTTTATCTTCTTCTTCTACTTCTTCTTATTCTTCTTCATCATCATCATCATCATCATTTTCTTCTTCTTCTTCTTCTTCTTCTTATTCCTCTTCTTCTTCTTCTTCTTCTTCTTATTCCTATTCTTGTTCTTCTTCCTCCTCCTACTCCTCCTCCTCCTCCTCTTCTTCTTCTTCTTCTTCTTCTTCTTCTTCTACTTCTACTTCTTCCTCTTTTTTCGTCTTCTTCTTCTTCTTCTTCTTCTTCTTCTTCTTCTTCTTCTGCTCCTAATACCTCTTCTTCTTCTTCTCTTCTTCTTCTCATTCTCCTTCTTATTCTTCTTCTTCTTCTTCTTCTCCTTCTACTTCTTCTTCTACCACTTCTTCTTTTTCTTCTCCTTCTTGTTCTTCCCATTCTTCTTCGTCTATTCCTTCATCATTTTCTTCTTTTTCTTCTTCTTCTTCTTTGTCTTCTACTGCTAATTCTTCTCTTTATTTTTCTTCTTCCTCTTATTCTTCTTCATCATCATCACCATCATCATCACATTCTTCTTCTTCTTCTTCTTCTTCTTCTTAATCTTCTTCTTCTTTTTCTTCTTCTTCTACTTCTACTTCTTCTTCTTCTTCATCATCTTCTTCTTCTTCTTCTCCTTCGACTTTTTCTTCCCTTTCTTCTTTTTCATCATCATCATCTTCTTGTTGTTCTTCTTCTTCTCATTCTTCTTCTTCTTCTTCCTCATCTTCTTCTTCTTCTTCCTCCTCTTCTTCTTCTTCCTCTTCTTCTTCTTCTTCTTCTACTTCTTCCTCTTCCTCTTCTTAATCTTCTACTACTACTACTTCTTCTTCTTTTATTTGTTCTTCTCCTTGTTCTCCACCTCCTACTTCTTATTCTTCTTTTTCTTCTTCTTATTCTTCCTCTTTTTCTTCTTTTCCTCTATATTCTCATTCTTCTTCCTCTTCTTCTTCTTCTTTCGCTTCTTACTCTTCTTCTTCTTCTTCCTCTTCTTCTCCTTCTTTTTCTTCTTCTTCTTATGCTTAATTTTTGTCGTCTTCCTCTTCTTCTTATTCTTCTTCTTCTTCTTCTTCTTCTTCTTCATCTTTAACTTCTTTTTCTTCTACTTCTTTTTCATCTATTCTTCTTCTTCTTTTTCTTCTTCTTCTTCTTCTTCTTCTTCTTCTTCTTCTTCCTCTTCCCTTCTTCTTCAACTTTTGCTTCTTATACTTCTCTTTTTTCATCTTTTTCCTCTTCTTCTTCTTCTTCTTCTTTAACTTCTTCTTCTTCTTCCACTTCTTCTTCTTCTTCTACTACTACTTCTTCTTCTTCTTCTTTCTTCTTCTTTTTGTTCTTGTTCTTCTAATTCTTCTCCCCCATCATCATCTCCTTCATCTTCTTCTTCATCTTCTTCTTCTTTTTCTTCTTTTTTTTCTTTCTTTTCTTCTTCTTCTTCATCATCTTCCTCCTCCTCCTCTTCCTCTTCTTCTTCTTCTAATTCAAGTTCTTCTTCTTCTTCTTGCTCTTCTTCTTCTTACTCATCTTCTTCTTCTTCGTCTTCTTCTTATTCCTCTTCTTCTTCTTCTTCTTCTTCTTCTTCTTCTTCTCCTTCTTCTCCTTCTTCTTCTTCTCCTCCATCTTCTTCTTCTTCTACACTTCTTTTTCTTCTTCTTCACCTCCTTCTTTTTCTTCTGCTTCTTCTTCTTCTGCCTCCTCTTCTTATTCTTATTCTTCTTCTTCTTCTTCTTCTTCTTGTCCTTTTCCTTCCTCTTCTTCTTTTTCTTCTTCTTCTTCCTATTGTTATTATTATTCTTCTTCTTCTTCCTCCTCTTCTTCTTCTCCTTCTTTTCTTCTATTTCTTCTTCTTCTTTTTCATCTATTTCTTCTTTTTCATCATAATCATCTTCTTCTTCTTCTTCTTCTTCTTCTTCTTGCTCTTCTTCTTCGTCTTCATCTTCTTCTTACTCTTCTTCTTCTTCGGCATCTTCTTCTTCTTGTTCTACTACTACTTCTTCTTCTCCATCTTCTCCTTCTCCTTCTTCTTCTTCTTATTCACCATCTTCTTCTTCTTCTTCTTCTTCTTCTTCTTCTTCTGCTTCTTCTTCTTTTTCTACTTCCACTTCTTCTTCTTTTTCTTCTTCTTCTTCTACTTCCACTTCTTCTTCTTATTCCTCTTCTCCTTATTATTATTATTATTACTATTCTACTTCTCCTTCCTCTTTTTTTTCTTTATCATCTTGTTCCTCTACTTCTTTCTCTTCTTCTTCTTCTTCTTTTTATTCTTATTATTATTATTCTTCTTCTTTATCTTCCTATTC
>JAIUJO010001157.1:82500-90000 GCA_023846275.1 Vanilla planifolia
TCCTCTTCTTATTCTTCTTCTTCTTCTTCTTGTCTTATTCTTCTTCTTCTTATTCATCATTTTCTTCTTATTTTTCCTCTTCTTCTTCTTCTTTTACTTCTTCTTTTACTTTTTTTCTTCTACTCCTTGTTCCACTTATTCTTCTCCTTCGTATACCTCTTCTTCCCCTTCTTCTTCTTCTTCTCGTTCTTCTACTACTACTACTTATCGTTCTTCTACTACTACTACTACTGCATCTTCTTCTTCTTCTTTCTCGTCTTCATCTTCTTCTTCCTCTTCTTGCACTTTTTCTTCTTCTTCTTGTCTTGTTCTTCTTCTTCTTCTTATTCGTCATTTTCTTCTTATTTTTCCTCTTCTTCTTCTTCTTCTTCTTCTACTTCTTCTTCTTCTACTTTTTTTTCTTGAACTCCTTGTTCCACTTATTCTTCTCCTCCGTATACCTCTTCTTCCTTTTCTTCTTCTTCTTCTTCTTCTTATTCTTCTTCTTCTTCTTTCTCTTGTTCTTCTTCTTCACCCTCCTCTTCTTCTTCTTCTTCTTCCTCTTCCTCTTTTTCTTCCTCTCCTTCTTCTTCTTCATCTTCTTATTCGTATTCCTCTTCTTCTTGTTCTTCATCTCCTTCTACTTCTTGTTCTACTTCTCATTCTTCATCTTCTCCTTCTTCTTTTTCTTCTTCTTATTCTTCTTCTTCTTCTTCTTCTTCTCCTTTTTCTTCATCATCATTTTATAATTCATCTTCTTCTCCTTATTCTAATTCTTCTTCTTATTCTTCTTCTTCTTCTTCTTCTTCTCCTTTTTCTTCATCATCATTTTATAATTCATCTTCTTCTCCTTATTCTAATTCTTCTTCTTCTTCTTCTTCTTATTCTTCTTCTTCTTCTTTCTCTTGTTCTTCTTCTTCACCCTCCTCTTCTTCTTCTTCTTCTTCCTCTTCCTCTTTTTCTTCCTCTCCTTCTTCTTCTTCATCTTCTTATTCGTATTCCTCTTCTTCTTGTTCTTCATCTCCTTCTACTTCTTGTTCTTCTTCTTCTCATTCTTCATCTTCTCCTTCTTCTTTTTCTTCTTCTTATTCTTCTTCTTCTTCTTCTTCTTCTCCTTTTTCTTCATCATCATTTTATAATTCATCTTCTTCTCCTTATTCTAATTCTTCTTCTTCTTCTTCTTCCTCTTCATCTTCTCCTTCTTCTTCTTCCACTTCTTCTTTGTCTTCTTCTTCTTCTTCTTCTTCTTCTTCTTCTTCATTTTCTTTTTTGTTGTAGACTTCCTTCTCTTCTTTTTCTTCTTCTTCTTTATCTTCTTCTCCTTCTTTTTATTCTTCCTCTTCTTCTTCTTCTTATTATTATAATTATTATTTTTCATATTCTTCATTTACTTCATCTTCATCTAATTCTTTTTCTTCTTTTTCTACATCCTCTTCTTCTTCTTCATCTTCCACTTCCTCTTGTTCTACTTCTTCTTCTCGTTCTTTTACTTCTTCTTCTTCTTCTTTTTCTTCTTCTTCTATTACTTCTTCACATTGTTCTTCTTCTTCTCCTCCTCCTTCTTCTTCTCCTTCTTCTTCTTCTTCTCTTTCTTCTTATTCTTTGCATTATTCTACTTCTTCTTCTTCCTCTTTTTTTTCTTCCTCTACTACTTCTAATTCTTCTTTTTATTTCTCCTTTTCTTCACTTACTTTCTTCATCTTCTTCTTCATCTTCTTCTTCTTCTTCTTGTTCTTCTACCACTGCTACTACTTCTTCTTCTTCTTCTTATTTCTCTTCTTCTTCTTCTTCTTCTTCCTCTTCTTGTTCTTGTTCTTCTTCTTCTTCTTCTTGTTCTTCTTGTTCTTCTTGTTCTTCTTCCTCTTCTTCTTCTTGTTCCTCGTCTTTTTCTTCTTATTTTTCCTCTACTTCTTCTTCTTCTTCTACTTCTTCTGCTACTTTTTTATTCTTCTACTCCTTGTTCCTCTTCTTCTTCTTCTTCATCTTCTTCTCCGTATTCCTCTTCTTCTTCTTCATCTCCTTCTCCTCTTGTCCGTCTTCTTCTCGTTCTTCATCTTCTCCTTCTTCTTCTTCTTCTTCTTCTTCTTCTTTTTCTTCTTCTTCTTCATCATCATCTTATAATTCTTCTTCTTCTCCTTCTTCTAATTCTTCTTCTTCTTCTTCTTCTTCTTCTGCTTCTTCTTCTTCTTCTTCTTCTTCTTTCTCTTCATCTTCTCCTTCTTCTTCTTCAACTTCTTCTTCGTCTTCTTCTTCGTCTTCTTCTTCTTCTTCTTCTTCTTCTTCTCTGTTAAAGACTTCCTCTTCTTGTTCTTCTTCTTCTTCTTTATCTTTTTCTCCTTCTTTTTGTTCTTCCTCTTCTTCTTCTTCTTCTTCTTCTTCTTCTAATTTTTCATATTCTTCGTTTACTTCATCTTCATCTACTTCTTTTTCTTTATTTTTTGCCTCCTCTTCTTCTACTTCTTCTTCTTCCACTATTTCTACTTCTTCTCCTTCTTCCATTTGTTTTCTTCTTTTTCTTCTTTATCTTCTTCTTCTACTTCCTTTTCTTCTTCTTTTTCTTCTTATTCTCCTTCTTCCTCTTGTTCTTCTTCTTCGTTCTTCTTCTTCTTCTTCTTATTCTTATTCTTCTACTTCTACTTCTTCTTTATCTTCATCGTCTTCTTTTTCTTCTTCTTTTTTTTTCACCTTCTTCTTTTTCTTCTTCTTCTTCTATTTATTCTTCTTCTTCTTCTTCTACAAGTACTACTACTTCTCGTCCTTGTACTTCTTGTTCATCATCAACATCTTCTTCTTCTTCTTCTTCTTCTTCTCCTTCTACTTTTTCTTATTCTTCTTCTTCTTCCACTTCTTGTTATTATTTATATTATTATTTCTCTTCTTTTTCTTCTATTTTGGTCTTCTTCTTATTTTTTTCTTCATCTTCTCTTCTTCACTTTCTTCTCCATCTTCTTCTTCTTCTTCTTCGTCTCATTTTTGGTCCTCCTCTTTGTCCTCTTCTTCAACTTCTTCTTCTTCTGTTCCTTCTACAACTTCTTCTTTTACTTCTTCTTCTTCTCCTCCTTCTTCTTCTTCTCTTTATTCTTCTTCTTCTTCTTCTCCTTGTTCTTCTTCTTCTCCTTCTTCTTCACATTCTTCTTCTTCTCCTTCTTCTTCCTTTTCTTTTTCCTCTTCTTCTACTACTCATTTTTCTACTTCTTCTTCTTCCTCTTCTTCACTTTATTCTACTTCTTCTTCTTCTTCTTCTTTTTCTTTCTTTTCTTCTTCATCTTCTTCCGCTTCTTCTTCTTCTTCTTCTTCTTCTTCTTCTTTTTCTTCCTCTTCTTCTTCTTCTTCTTCTCCTATTTGGTCTATTTGTTTTTCTTCTTCTTCTCCTCTTTCTACCTCTTCTCCTTCTTCTTCCTCACTTTTTTTTTGCTTCTGCTTCTTCTTTTTCATATTCTTATAGTTCCTTTCCTTCTTCTTCCACTTCTTCATCATCTTCTTCTTCTTCTTCTTCTTCTTCTTCTTCTTCTTCTCCTTCTTCTTTTTCTTCTTCTTCTTAATTTTCTTCTACTTCTTCTTCTTCTTTTTCTTTTTCTTCTTCTACTTTGTCTTTATCTTGTACTCCTTCTTCCTCTACTTCTTCTTCTTCTTCTTCTTCTTCCTCTTCTTCTTCTTCTTCTTCTTCTTCTTCTTCTTCTTCTTCTTTCTATTCTTATTATTCTTCTTCTTCCTCTTCTTCTTCTTTACTTCTTCTTCTTCTTCTTCTTCTTCTTCTTCTTCTTCTTCTTCTTATTCTTCTTCTTCTTCTTCTTATTCTTTTTCTTCTTCTTCCTTTTCATCATCATCATCTTCTTCTTCTTCTTCATCTTTTTCTTCTACTACTACTTCTGCTTCTTACTCTTCTTCTTCTTCTTCTCCTCCTCCTCCTCCTCCTCCACCTCCTGCTCCCCCTTCTTCTTCTATTACTTCTCCTTCTTCCTCTTCTTTTTCTTCTTCTTTGTCTACTTTATCTTCTTCTTTTGTCTTCTTCTTCTTCTTCTTTTTCTCAATCTTCTTCTTCTTTGTTTACTTTTTCTTCTACTACTTCTTCTTCTTCTTATTCTTCTTCTTTGTCTTATTCTTTTTCCTCTTCTTCTTCTTCGTCTTCTTCTTTCTTTTCTTCTTCTTCTTCTTCATAAACATCATCATTATCATCAAGTTCTTCTTCTTCTTCCTCTTCTTTTTCTTCCTCTCCTTCTTTTACTCCTTCTACTTCTCCTTACTCTCCTTCTCCTTCTTCTTCTTGTCCATCTTCTTCTTCTTCTCCTCCTCCTCCTTCTCCTTCTTCTTCTTCTTCTTGTTCTTATTCTTCCTCTCCTTCTTATTAATATTTTTCATATTCTTCTTCTTCATCATCAACTTCTTCTTCATCATCAACTTCTTCTTCATCATTTTCTTCTATTTCTTCTTCTTCTTCTTTTTCTTCTTCTTCTTCTTCTTCTACTTCTTCTTTATCTTCTCCTCGTTCTTCTACTTTCTCTACTTTGTCTTCATCTTCTCCTTCCTTCTTTTCTATTTCTTCTTCTTGTTCTTGTTCTTCTTTTACTACTTCTTCTTCTTCTTTTTCTTCTTCTTCTTCTTCTTCTTCTTCTTCTTCTTCTTTTTTGTTCTGACTCTTCTTCCTCTGCCTCCTCTTCTTCTTCTTCTTCCTTTTCTTTCTATTTTTATTCTTCTTCTTTTCAACATCTTCTTCTTCTTCTTCCACTTCTTCTTCTTCTTCTTCCTCTACTTCTTCTTCATCATCTTCTTCTTCTTATTCTTCTTCTTCTTTTTCTTCTTCTTCTTTCACTTCTTCTTCTTCTTCTTCTTCTTCTTCTTCCAACTCTTCTTCCTCTTCTTTTTCTTCTTCTTCTACTTCTTTTTTTTCTTCTTATTCTTCTACTTCTTCTAATTATACTTCTTCTTGTTCTTGTTCTTGTTCTTCTTCTTCTTCTTCTACTTCTTCTTCCTCCAACTCTTCTTCCTCTTCTTTTTCTTCTTCTTCTACTTCTTTTTTTTCTTCTTATTCTTCTACTTCTTCTAATTATACTTCTTCTTGTTCTTGTTCTTGTTCTTCTTCTTCTTCTTCTACTTCTTCTTCTTCTTTTTCTTCTTTTTCTTCCTCTTCTGCTTCGTCATCATCATCTTATTCTTCTTCTTCTTCTTCTTCTTCTTCTTCTTTTTCTAGTTCTTTTTTTCTACTTTTTTTTCATCCTTTTCTTCTTCTTCTTCATCTTCTTCTTCTTCTTCTTTTACTTCTTTTTCTTCTTATTCTTGTCCTTCCTATTCTTCTTCTCCTTATTTTTCTTCTTCTTCTTCTTCTTCTTCTTCTTCTTCTTCTTTTGTTTCTTTTTCTTCTTCTTCTACTACTTCTACTTCTTCTTCCACTACTTCTTCTTTTTCATCTTTTTTTTCTTCTTCTTCCTCTTCTTCTTCTTCTTTCCCATCTTCTTGTTCTTCTTCTTCCTCTTCTTCTTCCTCTTTTTCTTCCCCTTCTTCCTCTTTTCCTTCTCTTTCTTATACTTCTTCTCCTTCCCCTTCTTCGTTTTCTTCTTGTCCTTCTTCTTCTTTTCCTTCATCTTCTTCTTCTTCTTATTCTTCTTCTTCTTCTTCTTCTCCAACATGATCTTCATCCTTTTGTTCTTCTTCTTCTTCTTCTACTTTTTATTCTTCTTCCTTTTCTTCTCCTTCTTCTTAATCTTCGTCTTCTTCTTCTTCTTTTTGTTCTTTTTCTTCTACTTCTTCCTCATCATCATCTTCTTCTTCTTCTACTTTCTCTTCTTCCCCTTCTTCTTCTTCTCTTCTTCTTCTTCTTCTTGATTTTCTTCTTATTATTCCTCTCTTTCTTCTTCTTCTTCTTCTCATTTTTCTTCTTCATCATATTCATCATCTTATTCTTCTTCTTCTTATTATTTTTCTTCTTCTTCAACCTCTTCTTCTTCTTCCTATTCTGCTTCTTCTTCTTCTACTTCTTCTTCCTCATCTTCTTCTTCTTCTTCCTCTTCTTCTTCTTCTTCTTCTTCTCTTCTCCATCTTCTTCTTTTTCTACTATATTTTCTTCTTCTACAGCCTCTTCTTCTTCATTTTCTCCTCCTTCATAATCTCCTTATTCTGCTTCTTCTGTCTTCATTTTAGGTTTTTCTTCTTTCTCTTCTTCCTCTTCTTCTTCTTCTTCTGTTTGTCCTTTTACGTCTTTATCTTCTTCCTCTTCTTCTTGTTCTTGTTCTTCTACTTCTACTACTTGTTGTTCTTATTCTCCTCTTTTTCTTCTTCTTCTCGTCCTTCTTCTTAGTCTTCTTTATATCCTCTTTCTTCTTCACCTTATTCTTGAACTTCCACTTCTTCTTCTTCTTCCTCTTCTTCATCTTTTGCTTCTTCGTTTACTTTTTCTTCCTCTTCTTCCTCCTCTTCTTCTTCTACTTCTTTTCCATCTTCCTGTTCCTCTTCTTTTTTTCTTGTTCTTCGACTTCTTCTTCATCTTCTTCTTCTTCTTCTTCCACTTCTTCTTCTTCTTCTATATCTTCTTTTTTTACTTTTTCTTCTTCCTCTTCTTCATCTTCTTCTTCTTCTTTTTCTCATACCTTTTTTGCTACTTCTTCTCCTTTTTCTTCTTCTTCTCCTAATTCTTCTCCTTCTCCTTCTCCTTTCTCTTCTTCTTCTTCATCATCTTCTTCTTCTTCATCTTCTTCTTCTTCATCTTCTTCTTCTTCTTCATCTTCCTCTTCTTCTTCTTCGTCTTCATCTTCTTCTTCTTCCTATTCTTCTCCTTCTTCTTCTTCTTTCTCTCCTACTTCCTCTTCAACTTCTTCTTTTCCTTCTTCTTCTTCTTCTTCTTCAACCTCTCCTCCTACTTCTTTTTCTTCTTCTTCTTCTTCTTCTTCTTCTTCTTCTTATTTTTCATCTTCTTCTTCTGCTTCATAGTCCTCTTCTTCTTGTTCTCCTACTTCTTCTTATACCTCTTCTCCATCTTTTTCATCTTCTTCTTCTTCTTCTTCTTTTTCTTCTTCCTCTTGTTCTTCCTACTCTTTCAGTTCTTCCTCTCCTTCCCCTTCTTCATCTTCTTCTTATTCTTCTCTTTCTTCTTCCTATTCTTCTTCTCCTTTTTTTCTTCTTCTCTCTTCTTCTTCTTTTTCTTCTTCATCATCTTCTCCTTCTTGTACTTCTTCTTCTTCTTCTTCTTCTTTAACTTCTTCATCTTCTTCTTCTTCTTGTTCCTCTTCCTCTCCTTCTTCTGCTTTTATCTCTTCTTCTTCTTCACCATATTCTTGCTCTACTTCTACTCCTTGTTCAACTTCTTCTCCTCCATCTTCTTCTTCTCCTACCTCTTCTTCTTCTCTTACTTCTTCTTCTTATTATTCTTCTTCTTCTTCTTCCTTTTCTTCTTCTTCTTCACATTTTTCTTCTTCTTTATAACCTCTCTTTTCTTCTTCTTCTTGACCTTCTTCTTCTACTTCTTCTACTTCTTCTTCTTCCACTTCTTCTTCTTCTTTTCTTCTTCTTCTTCATCATCTTCTTCTTCTT
>JAIUJO010001157.1:100000-101478 GCA_023846275.1 Vanilla planifolia
TTCTGCATACTTTTCTTCTTCTTCTACTACTTCTACTACTACTACTACTACTACTTTTTCTTCTTCAACTTCTTCTTCTTCCATCTTTTACTTCCTTTTTACCTTCTGCTTCTTCTTCTTCTCCTTCCACTTCTTCCTCTTCTTCTTCCTCTTCTTCTTCTTTTTGTTCTTCTTCTTCTTCTTCATCATCATCTTCTCCTACTTCTTATCCTTCTTCTCTTCTTTTTCTTCTTCTTTTTTTTCTTCTTCTTCTTCCTCCTCCTCTTCTTCTTCTTATATTTGTCCTTCTTTTTCTACTTCTTGTCCTTCTTCTTCTTCTTCTTCTTCTTCTTATTCTTCTTCTTTTTCTTCTTCTTCATCTTAATCTTTTTCCTCTTCTTTTTCTTCTTCATCATTTTCTTCTTCTTCCTTTTCTTTTTTCTTCTCCTTCTTCAACATCTTCTTCTACAACTTCTTCTTCTTATTCTTCATTTCCTTTGTCCTTTTCTTCTTCTTCTTCTTCTTCTTCTTCTTTCTTCTTATTCTTCTTCCTCTTCTTACTCTTCCTCTTCTTTTTCCTTTTCTTCTTCTTCTTCTTCAACTTCTTCTTCATCTTCTTCCTCTTCTTCTTCTACGTGTTCTTCTTCTTTTGCTTCTGCTTCTTCTTTAACTTCTTCTTCTTCTTCTTCTACTTCTTCTTCTTCTTTTTTCTTCTTCTTCAACTTCATCTTTTACTACTTCTTTTTATTCTTCATTTCCTTCTTCATTTTCTTCTTCTTGTTCTTCTTCTTCTTCTTCTTTCTTCATATTCTTCATCCTCTTCTTCCTTTTCTTCTACTTCTTCTTCTTCAACTTCTTCTTCTTCTTCTTCTTCATGTTCTTCCTCTTCTTCTTTTACTTCTACTTCTTTATCATTTGCTACTACTTCTTCTTCTTCTTCTTCTTCTTCTTTCTCCTTTTTTCCATCTCATTCTTTTTCTTCTTCTTCTTCTTCAGAATTTTCTTTTGCTTCTTCATCATCATCATCATCTTCTTCTTCTTCTTCTTCTTCTTCTCTTCCTTCTTCTTCTTCTTCAATTTTTCTTCTTCCTCTTCTTCTTCGTCTTGTTCTACTTCTTATTCTTTTTCTTCTACTTCATCATCACCATCTTCTTCTTCTTCATGTTCTTTTTCTTCACCTTCTTCTTCTTCTTCTTCTTCTTCTTTGTCATCTTCATCTTCTTCTTCTTCCTTTTCTTCTTTATCTGCTTCTTCTGCTTCTTCTACTTCTTTTTCTGCTTCTTCTTCTTCTTTCTCCTTTTTTTTGTCCTCTTCTTTTTCTATTTCTTCATGTTTTTCTTCTTCTTCGTCTTCTTCTTCTACTTCTTCTTCTTTGTTTTCTTCTTCTTCTACTTCTTAGTCTTCTTGTTGTTCTTTTTCTTCTTCTTCTTCTTCTCCTTAGTCTTCGTCTTCTTCGTCTTTGTCTTCTTCTTCGTCTTCTTCTTCTTCACCTTCTTCTT
>JAIUJO010002032.1:12500-25000 GCA_023846275.1 Vanilla planifolia
ACTTCCCTAATCTTTGATCCTTACTTAATTCGTAATCCATAATCCTTAAACCCTAACCCCTAATCTATAATCACTAATCCATGTTTTATTCCTTTTCTTCTTCTACTTCTTCATCTACTTCTTCCTCTTCTTCTTCTTCCTCCTCCTCCTCATCTTCTTCTTCTTCTTCATCTGCTTCTTCCTCATCTTCCTATTCTTCTTCTTGTTCTTCTTCTTCATCTTCTTCTTCTTATTCTTCTTCTTCTTCTTCTTCTTCTTCCTTTTCTTCTTTTGCTTCTTCTTCTTCATAATCTTCTTCTTTTTGTTCTTCTTCTTCTTCTTCTTCCTCTTCTTCTTCTTCTTTTTCTCCTTTTTCTTCTATTCTTGTTCTTCTTCATCCTCTTCTACTTCCTCTTCTTCTTCTTCAACATCTCCTTCTCCTTCTTCTTCTCCTTCTGGTTCTCCTTGTCTTTCTCCCTCTACTTCTCCTTCTTCCTTTTTCCCTCTCTATCCCCTTCTCCTTCTCCGTCTCCTTCTCTCACTCTTTCTTCATGTCCTCCTTCTTTTCCTTCTCCTTCTTCTTCTTCATCATCTTCTTCTTCTTTCTCTTTCTTCTTTCTTCTTTCTTCTTTCTTCTTTCTTCATTCTTCTTTCTATTTTCTTTATTCTTCTTCCTTCTTTCTTCCTTCTTGCTTCTTCTCTGCTCCTTCATTTTTCCTTTTTCTTCCTTCATTCTTCTTTCTTCTTTATTTTTTCTTCTTTTTCCTTTCTTCTTTTTTCAGCATCTTCTTCTTCTCCCCCTTCTTCTCCATCCTCTCCTTCATCTTCTTCTTCTCCTTCTTCTTTTACTTATTATTATTATTATTATTCTTCTTCTTCTTGTTCTTTTCCTTCTTTTCCTACTTGTTCTTCCTCTTCTTCTGTTTCTTCCTCTTCTTCCTCATCCTATTCTTCTTCTTCTTCTTCGTATTCTTAATCTTATTCTTCTTCCTCTTCTTCTTCTTGTACTTCCTCATCATCATCATCATCTTCTTCTTCTTCCTTTTTTTCCACCCTTCCTCTTCTTATTCTTTCTCTACTTCTGCATATTGTTCTGCTTATTTCTACTCCTTTTGGTCTACTTCTTCTTCTTCCTCCTCCTATCCTTCTTCTTCCTCTTCTTCTCCTCCCTCTTTTTCTTCTTCCATTCTTCTTCTTCTTCCACTTCTTCTTCTTCTTTGTTGTCTTCTTGTTCTTCTTGTTGTTGTTGTTCTTCTTCTTCTACTACTACTACTTCTTTTTGTCCACTTTTCCTTCTTCCGCTTCTTCTTCTTCTTCTTCTACTACTACTACTACTTCTTCTTCCCCCTCTTTCTCTTCTACCTCTTCTTCTTCCTTTTCTTCTTCTCCTTCCCCTTCTTCGTCTCCCTCTACTTCTTCTCCTTCCTCTTCTTCTTCTACTTCTTTTTCTTCCCTTTCTTCATCTCCTTTTTCTCCATCTTCTTCTTCATCTTCTAATTATTCTTCAACTTCTTCTTCTTCCTCTTCTTCCTCTTCTTCCTCTTCTTCATCTTCTTCCTCTTCTTCATCTTCTTCCTCTGGTTTTCCACTTCTTCTTCTTCTTCTTCTTTCTCTTCTTCTTCTCCATTTTCCTAATCTTCCTCATCATCTTCTTCGACCTCTTCCTTATCTTCCTCTTGTTCTTCTTCTTCATCTTCAGCTTTTTCTTGATCTTCTTCATCTTCCTCTGCTTCATCTTCTTCTTATTCCACTTCTAATTTTTCTTCTCCTTCTTCTTCTTCTTCTTCTTCTTCTTCTTCTATTACTTCTTCTTCTTTCTCCACTTCTCCCTCATCCTCTTCTACTTCTTCTTCTTTATCATCTTTTTCTTATTTTTCCTCGTCATCATCTTCTTCTTCTTCTTCATCATCCTCTTCTTTGCCTTCTTCTTCTTCTTCTTCTTATTCTTCATCTTCTTCTCCTTCTTTGTCTTCTACTTATTTGCCATCCTCTTCTTCTTCTTCTTCTTCTTCTTCCTCTTCCCTTTTGACTTCTTCTCCTTCCTCTTCCTCTTATTCTTCCTCAACTTTCTTTCCTTTTTCATCCTCTTCTTCTACTTCGTCCATATCTGCTTACTCTTCTACTTCTCCTTCTTCTTCTTCCTCTTCTTATTCTACTTTCTTTAGTTCTTCTTCTCCTTCCTTCTCTTGATCATCTTTTCCCTCTTCTTGTTCTTCTCCTTTCACTTCTTTTTCTTCAATTTCTTCTTCTAGTTCATCTACTTCTACTTCTCCTCCTACTTCCTCTTCTTCTTCAACTTCTTCTTCTTCTTCCTCTTCTTCTTCTACATTTTCTTCTTCGTCTTATTGTTCTAATTGTTCTTCTTCTTCATCATCTTTTTCCTCCTCTTCTTGTTCTTCTTTTTCTATTTTTTCTTCTTCTTCTTATTCTTATTCTTATTCTTATTTTTATTCTTCATCTTCATTTTCATCTTCTTCTCCTGTTTCTTCTTCTTCCCCCTCCACTTCTTCTCCTTCTTCCTTCTCTTCCTACTCCTCTTCTTCTTCTTCTTCTTCTCCTTATTCTTCTTCTTCTTCTTCTTCTCTTTCTTCTTTCTCTTCTACTTCTTCCTCTTCTTATTCCACTTCTTATTCTTATTCTCCTTCTACTTCTTCTTCTTCCTTTCCTCTTCATCTTCTTCTCCTTCTTTTTTTTTCTTCTTCTTCTTCATGTTCCTCTTCTCTTTCTTCCTCTTTTTCCACTTCTTCTATTTCTACTTGTTCATCTTTTCCTTCTTCAACTTCTTCTTCTTCTTCTTCACCTTCTTCTTCTTCTTCTTCTTCTTACTCTTCTTCTTCTTCTTCTTCTTC
Source organism: Vanilla planifolia (assembly GCA_023846275.1). Taxonomy (NCBI): domain Eukaryota; kingdom Viridiplantae; phylum Streptophyta; class Magnoliopsida; order Asparagales; family Orchidaceae; genus Vanilla; species Vanilla planifolia. The sequence continues at coordinate 15,329 of JAIUJO010002032.1, forward strand.
TGCTTCTGCTTCTTCTTTTTCTTCTTCTTTTCATTCTTCCTCTTCTTCTGGAACTTTTTCTTCTTCTTTTTCTTCTTCTTCCTCTTCTTCTACTACTACTACTACTTCTTCTTCAACTTTTTCTTCTTCTTCTTATTTTTCTTAATCTTCTTCTACCTAATCCCTAACCCTTAATCACTGATCCCTAATCCATCTCTTCTTCCTCTTTGTTTTCTTCTTCTTTCTCCTCTTGTTCTTCTTCTTCTTCCTCTTCTTCCTCATCTTCATCTTCTTCTTTTTGTTACTCTTCTTCTTCCTCTTCTTCTTCTTCTTCTTCTTCCTCTTCTTTTTCATCATCTCCTTCTTCTTCTTCCTCTTTTTCTTCTTCTTCTTCTTCCTCTTCTTTTTCATCATCTCCTTCTTCTTCTTCTTCTTCTTCTTCTTCTTCTTCTTTCTCTTCTTCTTCTTTTCTTCTTATTCTTCTTTTTCTTCTTCTTCTCTTTGATTTCTTCATCTTCTCCTTCATCTTCTTCTCTTTCCCCTTCTTGTTCACCGCTTTCTTCTACTTCATTTTCTCCTTCTTCTTAATTTCTTATTCTTCTTCTTCCTCTTCTTCTTCGCCTTCTTCTTCTTCTTCTACTTCTTCTTTATTTCTTTCTTTCACTACTACTTCTTCTTCTTCTTCTTCTTCTTCTTCTTCTTCTTTTTCTTCATGTATTTCTTCTTCTTCTTCTTCTTCTACTTCTTCTTCTTGTTCTTCTTCTTCTACTTCTTCTTCTTCTTCTTCTTCTACTTCTCCTTTTTGTTCTCCTTCTACTTTTCCTACTCCTTCTCCTTCTACTTCCCTATCTCTTTCTCCTTATCCTTCTCCTTCTCCATCTTGTTCCCCTTCTTCTCCTCCTTCTCCACGTGCTATCTCCTTCTCCTTTTTCTTCCTTCTCTTTTTCTACTTCTTCATCTTCTTCTCCTTCTTGTCCCTCTTCTTCTTCGACCTCTTCTCTTCTTCTTTTTGCTCTTCTTTTTCTTCATCTTCCTTTTCTTCTTCTTCTTCTTCTAATTTTTCCTCTTCTTTTTCTCTTTTTATTCTTCTTTGTCTCCATCTTCTTCTTCTCTTTCTCCTTCTTCATCTTCTTTTTCTCCTTCATCCTCGTCTCCTTTTTCTTCTTCTTCTTCTTCATCTTCTTATTCTTATTCTAGTTGTTCTTCTTCTTCTTCTTCTTCTTCTTCTTTTTCCTCTTCTTCCTCCTCCTGTTCTTCTTCCAATTTTATTTCTTTTTACTCCTCTTCGTCTTTTTCTTCTTCTCCTTCTTCTTATACTTCTTACTCTTCTTCCTCTTCTTCTTCTTCTTCTACTACTTCTTTTCTTCTTCTTCTTCTTCCTCTTCTTCATTTTCTTCTTCCTCATCATAATAAACTTCTTCTTTTTCTTCTTCTTCTATTTGTTCTTCTTCTTCTACTACTACTTCTTCTTCTTTTTCTTCTTCTTGCTCTTCTTCTTCTTCTTCTTCTTCTTCCTCTTCTTCCTCTTCATTGTCCTCTTCTTCTTCTTCTTCCTATTCTTCCTCTTCTTCTTCTTCTTCTTTTTCTTCTTCTTCTCCTTCTTCTTCCTCTGCTTCTTCTTTTTCTTCCTTCTTCTTCTTCTTCCACTTCTTCTTCCTCTTCTTCCTTTACCTCATCTTCTTCCTCTTTCTCTTTTTCTTCTTCTTCTCTTCTTCGTCTTCTTCTTCTTCTTCTTCTTCTTCTTAGAGGAAGAGGAAGAAGAAGTATTAGAAGGAGTAGGAGTGGAAGAAGACAAAGAGGAATATGAAGAAAAAGAAGAAGAACAAAGAAAAAGAAGTAGAGGATGAAGGAGAAGAAGATGATGAAGAAGAAGAAAGAAAGAAAGAAGAAGAAGAGGAAGACGACAAAGAAGAGTAAAATGAGGAAGATAAGGAAGAAGAAGAACAAGAAGATGAGGAAGAAGAAGAAGTAGAAGAAGAGGAGGAAGAGGAAGAAGAAGAATAAGAAGAGGAAGAAGAGATGGACTAGAGACTGACAATTAGGGGTTAGGGAATACATATTAAGGAGGTAGGGATATAAGATTAGGTGTTAATGACTAAAGATTACGGATAATAGATTAAGAAATAAATATTAAGGATTGGGGATTATCAATTAAGGTTTAATGATTAAGGATTATGGTTCAAAGAGTAAAGATTAAGGAATAAGTAATAAGGATTAGGGATTAAGGATTAAGTATTAAAGATTAGGTAAATTATTTGAGATGTAGAGATAATGATTAGGGATTTAAGATTAAAGAATTAATTATTATAGATGGGGGATTAGGGATTAAAGATTCAAGATTTAGGATATAGATACTAGAATAGAGATTAACGTTTACGAATTAGGGATTAGTGATTAGAAACTAGGGATTTAGGATTATAGATTAGAGATTACAGATTAGAGATTAGAGGTAAAGCAATTAGGATGAGGATTAGGGATTAGAGATTAGAGAATAAGTATAAGGATTAGGGTTTAAAGATTAGAGATTAAAGACTAAGGATTATAGATTATTTAGTAAGTATTAAGGATTAGGGGTCAAGTATTAAGGATTAGGGTTTATGGATTAGTAATTAGAGATTAAGGATTTAGGGATTAGAGATTATGGATTTAGGATTATGGATTATAGGGTAAGGATTAGGTATTAAGGATTAGTGTTTAGGGATTAGAGATTAAGGATTAGAGATTAAGGATTAAGGATTAAAAATTATGGATTAAGAATGGATTAGGGATTAAGGATTAGGGATTAGGGATTAAGGATTAAGGATTACAAAATAGGGATTAGTGATTTTGGAGAGTTGGATTAGGAATTAAATATTTAGAGATAAGAGAATAGGTAGGGAGGCATTAAGGAATAGGAATTAGGGAATAGGGATTAGAAATTACAAAGAAGAAGGAGAAGGAGAAGAAGAAGAAGAAGATGATGATGATGAAGAAGAAGAAGAATAAGTAAAGGAAGAAGTAAAGGAAGAAGAAGACGAAGAAGAAGAAGAAGAAGGAGAAGAAGAAGAAGAAGAGGAAGAAGAAGAAGTGCAAGAAGAAGAAGAAGCAAAAGAAGAAGAAAAAGAAGAAGAAGAATTAGAGGAGGAAGAAGAAGAAGAAGAAGAAGAGGAAGATGAGGAAGAAGATGAAGAAGAAGACAAAGATAAGGAAGAAGAAGAAGAAGAGGAAGAAGAAGTAGAGGAAAAAGAAGAAGGAATAGGGATTAGAAATTACAAAGAAGAAGGAGAAGGAGAAGAAGAAGAAGAAGATGATGATGAAGAAGAAGAAGAATAAGTAAAGGAAGAAGAAGACGAAGAAGAAAAAGAAGAAGAGGAAGAAGAAGAAGTGCAAGAAGAAGAAGCAAAAGAAGAAGAAAAAGAAGAAGAAGAAGAATTAGAGGAGGAAGAAGAAGAAGAAGAAGAAGAGGAAAATGAGGAAGAAGATGAAGAAGACAAAGATAAGGAAGAAGAAGAAGAAGAACTAGCAGAAGAAGAGAAAAAGAAGAGACAAATTAAGGATAAATGGTTAGAGATTAGGGATTAAGGATTAAGGAATGAAGCATCAGGAATTAGGTGTCAGGAAATATAGATTAAAGATTAAGGATTGAGAGATTAAGGATTTGGGAGTTAGTAATTAGTGATTAAGGTTTAAGGATTAGAGATTAGGGATTAGAGAGCAGGGATTAAGGAATAAGAAATAAGGATTAGGGATTAAGGATTAGGGATTAGGGATTAGGGATTATAGATGAAAGGATTAATGATTAAGTATTAGATATTAAAGATTAATAATTAATATATTAATTTTTAAATATTTGGGATTAAAGATTAGTGATTTAGGATTAGGGGTAAGGAGTTAAGGTTTAAGAAATCAGGATTAAAGTATAAGGATTAGAGATTAGAGATTAAGGATCCAAGATTAAAGGTTAGAGATTAGACATTTTATTTGCATTAGAGTCTAGAGATTGGGATTAAGGATCTGGAATTAGTGATTAAGGTTTAGGAATTAGGAATTAGAGATTAAAGATTAAGTATTATGGATTATAGATTAGGGATTATAAATTAGGGATTATGTATTGGAGTTTAGAGTTTAGGGAATAGAGATTATGGATTAGAGTTTAGGGTTGGATTAGTGATTAGGGATTAAGGAGTAGGGATTAGAGATTAAGGACTAGGGTTTAGGAAGAAGGAAGAAGGAAGAGGAAAGAAGAAAGAAAGAAGAAGGAAGAAAGAAGAAGAAAAAGTGGAGGAAAAAGAAGAGGAAGAAGAAAGAGAAGAAGAATAAGAAGAGAAAGAATAAAGAAGAATGAAGAAGGAAGAAAAAGATGGAAGGAAGAAGGAAGGAGGAAGGAAGGTGGAAGATGGAAGAAGGAAGGAGGAAGGAAGGAGGAAGATGGAAGAAGGAAGGAGGAACTAAGAAGGAAGAAGCAAGAAAGAAGAAAGAAGCAAGAAGAAAGAAGAAAGAAGAAAGAAGAAGAAGTAGAAGAAGAAGAACAATGAGAAGGACAAGAAGGATGAAGAGGAGGAGGAAGAGGAGTAGGAGAAGGAGAAGGAGATGGAGAAGGAGAAAGAGAAGGAGAAGGAGGAGTTGGAGAAGGAGAAGGAGAAGGAGAAAGATAATGAGAAGGACAAGGAGAAGAAGAAGGAGAAGCTGAAGGAGAAGAAGAAGAAGAAAAAGACATAGACGAAGAAGTAGAAGAAGAAGAAGAAGAAGAAGAAGAAGAGGAAGAAGAGGAAGAAGAAGAGGAATAGGAAGAACAAGAAAAGAATTAGAAGAAGAAGAGGAAGAAGAAGAAGAAGAAAAAGAAGAAGAAGAAGAAGAGAAAGATAGAAAAAGAAGGAGAAGAGGAAAATGAAGAAGAAAAAGAAGTTGAAGAAGAAGTTGAAGAAGAGAAGAGGAGGAGGAGGAGTAAGAAGAAGAAGAGTAAGAAGAAGAAGAGTAAGAAGAAGAAGAAGAAGAAGAAGAAGAAGAAGAAGAGAATGATGAGGAAGAAGAAGAAGATGAGGAAGAAGAATAAGAAGAAAATGAAGTGCAAGTGGAAGAAGAGATGGATTAGGGATTAGGGATTAAGAAGGGAGGGAATAAGGATTTGGCAATATGTATTATGGGCTAAGAGGGATGGATTAGGGAATAAAGATTAGGTATGAGGGATAATGGATTGGGATTAGGGTGGGATGGAATGGGTATTAGGAAATAGAGATTAAGGATTAAGGATTAACAATTAGGGATTAGGGCTTAGGTATTAAGGATTATGGATTAAGGAGTAAATTAGGGAATAAATAACAAGAATTTGGAATTAAGGGTTAAGGATTCGGGATTAGGGATGAAGGGAATAATGATTAAGGATTGTCGATTAAAGATTAAAGATTAAGGGATTAATCATTAAAGATTAGGAATTTAGGATTAATGATTACAGATTATCAATTAGTGATTAAGGATTAGAGATTAATGATTAGAGGTTCGAGATTAAGATTAGGGATTAGAGATTATGGATTAGAGATTAGAAATTAGAGATTAAGAATCAAGGGGTTAATCATGAAGGATTAAAAATTTAAGATTAGGGATAAGGATTAGAGATTAGTGACTAGGGACGTAGGAATTAGGATTAGATATTAGTGATTAGTGATTAAAGATTAATAAATTAAGGATTTGTGATTAAAGATTTGAGATTAGTGATTAGTGATATAAGATTTAGGATTATATCTTAGAGATTAGATATTATGGATTATGAATTTGTGATTAATGGTTAGTTATTAAGGATTAGGGATTTGAGATTAGAGATCTGGGATTACAGATTAGAGATTAAGGATTAGATATTTGGGATTAAAGTTGAAGGATTTAAGTTTACTAATTTGGAATTAAAGATTAAGGATTAGATATTAAGGATGGATTAGTGATTAGGGATTAGGGATTAGCCATTAAGGATTAGAGATTAAGGATAAAGAAGAAGGAAGAAGGAAGAAGGAAGTGGGAAGAAAGAAGAAGGAAAAAAGAAGAAGAAGATGCAGGAAAAGAAGAGGAAGAAGAAGAAGAAGAAGAGGAAGAAGAGGAAGAATATAGAAAAAGGAAGAATGAAGAAGGAAGAATGAAGGAAGAAGGAAGTAAGAAGGAAGAAAGAAGACAGAAGAAGGAAAGAGGAAGGAAGATGATAGAAAGAAGATGGAAGAAGAAAGAAGAAAGAATAAACATTAAAGAAGAAAGAAGAAAGATGAAAGAAGGAAGAAGAAGAAGAAGTAGAAGAAGAGGAAGATGAAGAAGAAAAAGAAGAGAAATAAGAAGAAGAGAGGAAGAAAAAGAAAAAGAAGAAGAAGAAGAAGAATAAGAAGAAGAAGAAGAAGAAGAAGAAGAAATAGAAGAGTAAGAAGAAGAAGAAGAAGAGAAGAAGGAGAAGAAGTTGAAGGGGAAGAAGAAGAAGAAGAAGAAGAAGAAAAAGTCAAACAAGAAGAAGAAGAAGAAGAGGAAGAAGAAGAAGAAGAAGAAGAGGAAAAAGAAGAATAAGATGTAGAAGAAGAAGAAGCAGCAGAAGAAGAAGAAGAAAAAGAATTAGAGGAAGAAGAAGAAAAAGAAGAAGAGGAAGAAGAAGAAGAAGAAGATTAAGATGAGGAAGAAGTGGAAGAAGAAGACAAAGATAAGGAAGCAGAAGAAGAAGAGGAAGGAGAAGTAGAAGAAAAAGACGAAGAAGGTGAAGTAGAAGAAGAGAGAAAGAAGAGACAGATTAAGGATAGATGGTTAGAGATTAACAATTAAGTATTAGGGAATGAAAGGCTAGGAATTAGGTGTCAGGAAATATAGATTAAAGTTTAGCGATTGAGGGATTAGGGATTTGGGATTTAGTAATTAGAGATTTAGGTTTAAGGATCAGAGATTAGGGATTAGAGAGTAGGGATTAGGAAATAAGTAATAAGGATTATGGATTAGGGATTAAGGATTAGGGATTAGGGATTGTAGATGAAGGGTTTAATGATTAATAATTAGATATTAAGGACTAATATAATAGATTAATTTTTAAGGATTTGGGATTAAAGATTAGTGATTTAGGATTAGGGATAAGCTGTTAGGGTTTTGGGAATAGGGATAAAAGATTACGGATTAGAGATTCGAGATTAAGGATGCAAGATTAAACATTAGAGATTAGACATTAGGTATTAGAATTTGCATTAGAGTATAGAGATTAGGGATTAAGGATTTGGGAATAGTGATTAATGTTTAGGAATTACGAATTAGAGATTAAAGATTAAGTATTATGGTAGATTATGGATACTGATTATGTATTGGAGTTTAGAGTTTAGGGATTGGAGATTAAGGATTAAGGTTAGGGATCAAAGATCATGGATTAGAGATTACGGTTGGATAAGTGATTAAGAATTAAGGAGTAAAGATTAGGGATTAAAGACTAAGGATTAGGAAGAAGGAAGAAGGAAGAAGAAGAAGAAAGAAAGAAGAAAGAAGAAAGAAGAAGAACAAGTGAAGGAAAAAGAACAGGAAGAAGAAAGAGAAGAAGAACAAGAAGAGGAAGAAGAAGAGAAAGAATAAAGAAGGAAGAAAAAGATGGAAGGAAGAAGGAAGGAGGAAGGAAGGAGGAAGATGGAAGAAGGAAGGAGGAACGAAGAAGGAAGAAGAAAGAAGAAAGAAGAAAAAAGAAAGAAGAAGAAGATGAATAACAAAAAGGAGAAGAAGGATGAAGAGAAGGAGGAGGACGAGAAGGAGTAGGAGAAGGAGAAGGAGATGGAGAAGGAGAAGGAGAAGGAGAAGGAGGAGTTGGAGTAGGAGAAGGAGAAGGAGATGGAGAAAGACAAAGAGAAGGACAAGGAGAATAAGGAGGAGAAGCTGAAGAAGAAGAAGAAGAACAAAAAGACAGATTAAGAAGTAGCAGTAGAAGAAGAAGAAGAGGAAGAAGAGGAAGAAGAGAAAGATGAAGAGGAATAAGAAGAACAAGAAAAGAAGGAGAAGAAGAAGAGGAACAAGAAGCGGAGGAAGAAGAAGAAGAAGAAGAAGAAGAAGAGAAAGACAGAAAAAGAAGAAGGAGAAGAATAAAATGAAGAAAAAGAAGAAGTTGAACAAGAAGTTGAAGATGAAGTAGAGGAGGAAGAAGAAGAAGAAGAAGAAGAAGAGGAAGAAGAAGAAGAAGAAAAAGTAGAAGAAGAGAATGATGAGGAGGAAAAGAAGACAAGGAAGAAGAATAAGAAGATAATGAAGAGGAAGAGGAAGAAGAGATGGATTGGGGATTAAAGATTAAGGAATTAGGGATTAGGGATTAAGGAGGGAGGGATTAGGGATTAGGCAATATGTATTACGGACTAGGAGGAATGGATTTGGGAATAGAGATTAGGTATGAGGGATTAGTGATTTGGGTTAAGGTGGGAGGGATTGGGTATTAGGAAATAAGAATTAAGGATTATGGATTAGCAATTAGGGATTAGGGCTTAAGTATTAAGGATTATGGATTAAGGAGTAGGGATTAGTGAATAAATAATAAGAATTTGGCATTAAGGGTTAAGGATTAGGGTTTAGAGATGAAGGGATTTATGATTAAGGATTATCGATTAGGGATTAAGGATTAAGGAATAAATCATTAGAGATTAGGAATTTAGGATTAATGATTATAGATTAGCAAATAGTGATTAAAGATTAGAGATTAGTGATTAGAGATTCAAGATTAAGATTAGAGATTTGAAATTAGAGAATAAGAATTATGGGATTAATCATGAAGGTTAAAAAATTTAAGATTAGGGATTATGGATTAGAGATTAGTGGTTAGGGACATAGAATTTAAGATTAGATATTAATGATCAAGGATTAAAGATTAATAAATTAGGGATTTGTGATCAAACATTTTAGATTATGATTAGGAATGTAGGATTTAGGATTATATCTTAGACATTAGATATTATGGATTATGGATTTGTGATTAATGGTTAGCTATTAAGGATTAGGGATTTGAGATTAGAGATTTTTGATTATGGATTATAGATTAGAGATTAAGTATTAGGTATTTGGGATTAAGGTTTAAAGATTTAAGATTAGGAATTAGGAATCAAAGATTAAGGATCAGAGATTAAGGATGGATTAGTGATTAGGGATTAAGGATTAGAAATTTGGGATAAGGAAGAAGGATGAAGGAAGAAGGAAGAAGGAAGAGGGAAGAAAGAAGAAGAAAAAAAGAAGAAGAAGAAAATGTAGAAAAAGAAGAGGATGAATATAGAAGAAGAATGAATGAAGGAAGAAGGAAGGAAGAAGGAAGTAGGAAGGAAGAAGGAAAATAAAAGAAGGAAAGAGGAAAGAAGAAGATAGAAAGAAGAAAGAAGAAGAAAGAAGAAAGAATAAACATGAAAGAAGAAAGAAGAAAGAAGAAGATGGAGTAGAAGAAGAACAAGGAGAAGGAGGAGGAGATGGAAAAAGAGGAGGAGAAGAAGAAGGGGATGGAGAAGGAGAAGGTGAAGGAGTAGGACTAGGACAAGCAGAAGGAGAAAGAGAAGAAGAAGAAGGAGAAAGACAAAGAGAAGGCAAAGCAGAAGAACAAGAAGAAAAATAAATAGAAGAAGAAGCAAAGGAAGAAGAAGAAGAAGAGGAAGAAGAAGAAGAAGATGATGAAGAAGAGGAGTGAGAAGAACAAGAAAAGGAGAAGAAGGAGAAGAAGAGGAAGTTGAAGAGGAAAAAGAACTAGAAGATAAAGAAGAA
>JAIUJO010002032.1:30000-101454 GCA_023846275.1 Vanilla planifolia
AAGAAGAAGAAGGAGAAGAAGTAGAGGAATAAGAAGAAGAAGAAGAAGAAGGAGAAATGGAAGAAGAAGGCTAAGAAGAGGATGAAGAGAGAGATTATTGATTAGAGGTTAAGGATTAAGGATTAGGGATTAAGAAGAGAGAGATTAGAGATTAGGAGTTAGGGATTAAGAATTATGGATTAAGGTTTATGGATTAGTGGTTAGGGATTAGCCATTAGGGATTAAAAATTAGAGATAAGAGATTATGTATTAGAGATTAGAGATGATAGAATGTAGACTAAGGATTAGAGATTAGAGATTAAAGATAATGGATTATGGATTAAGGATGGGCAAGGGATTAGGAATAATGATTAGGGATTAAGGATTAGGGATTAGGGAATAACAAGGGGGAGATTTGAGATTTGATATTTGATTTTAGGTCTTTAGGGTTTTGGGAATAAGTAGTAGGGATTTATGATTAAGGATTAATGATTAAGGATTATGGATTAGGGATTTGAGTTAAAAGGATTAATGATTAGAGATTAGAGATTAAAAATTAAGAGTTAAGGGATTAATTGTTAAGGATTAAGGATTAAAGATAATGCATTCGAGATTAGGGATTTAAGATTAAGGATTATAGATTAGGAATGGGTTAGAGATTAAGGATTAAGGATTAAGGAGATGAAAGAAAAAAGATGAAAGAAGGAATAAGAAGAAGAAGAAGGAAGAAAGATAAAAGAATAGAGTGATGGAAGAAAGAAGAAGAAGAAGAAGAAGAAGAGGAAGAATAAAGAAAAAGGAATAAAGAAGGAAGAAGGAAGAAGAGGGGAAGGTGGTATGAGGAAGGAAGAATGAAGAAGAAAGATGAAAGAAGAAAAAAGAAATAACAAAGAAGAAAAAAGGTAGAAGAAGAAGAAGAATAACATGAAGAAGAAGAATGACAAGAAGAAGAAGTAGAAGGAAAAGGAGAACAAGGATGTGGAGAAGGAGAAGGGAAGGAGAAAGTGAAAGAGATGGAGAAGGCAAAGGAGGAGGAGAAGGAGAACAAGTAGAAGAATAGAAAAGAGAAGGATAAGGAGAAAGACGAGAAGAAGGAGAGGAAGAAGAAGAACGAAAGGGAAGAAGAACAAGGAAAAGAAGAAGAAGAAGAAGATGATGATGAAGAAAAAGTAGAAGAAATAAAAGGAGAAGAAGAAGAATAAGAAGAAGAAGAGGAAGAAGAAGAGGAAGAAGAAGAACAAGAAAAGAAAGAAGAAGAAGAAGAAGAAGAAGAAGAAGAAGAAGAAAAGAAAGAAAAAGATGAGGAAGAAGAGGAAGAGAAGAATAGGATGAAGAAAATGAGGAAGAAAAAGAAGATAAAGAAGGGGAATAAAAAGAAGAAGAAGAAGAGGAAGATGAAATGAAAGAAGAAGAAGAAGATGAATAAATGGATTAGGGATTAAGGGTTAAGGATTAAGGATTAAGGATTAAAGAGGGAAGGATTTGAGATTAGGTGTTAGGGATTACGGATTATGGATTAAGGATTAGGGATTAGGGATTAAGGATAATGGATTGGGGATTAGGGATTTGGAATTGATGGATAAGGCATTGTATATTTTGGGATAAAAGATGAGGAAGGTAAGGATTAAGGAGTATGGATGAGGCATTAAGGATTAAGGATTACGAAGAAGATGGAGAAGAAGAACAAGGAGAAGAGTAAGAAGAAGAAGAAGAAGAAAATGTAGAAATAGAATAAAAAGAAGAAGAAGAAGAAGAAGATGATGATGATGAAGAAGAAGAAGAAGAAGAGGAAGATGTGCAAGAAGAGATGGATTAAGGATTATACATTAAGGGTTAGAGATTAAGGATCAGGGATTAAGGAAGGAAGGATTCAGGATTAAAGATGGAAGTATTAGGGATTAAAGATAATGGAATATGGGTTAAAGATTTGGGAGAGAAGGATTAGGGATTAGGTATTAGAGATTTGTAATTAAAGATTTTAGTGTTAGTAATTAGGGATTTGGGGTTTATCGATTAGCATTTAGAGATTAAGGATTAAGGATTGAGGAGTAGGGATAAAGAAAGAAGTAAAAGTGATTTAGGATTAAGGATTAATGATTAAGGATTATGGATTAAGAAGTGGAGATGAAGGGATTAATGATTAGAGATTAGAGATTAAAGATTAAGAATTATGGGATTAATTATTAAGCATTAATGATTAAAGATTAAGGATTTAGAATTAGAGATTAAGAATTAGGGAATAAATATTAAGGATTAGGGATTAAAGATTAGAGATTAGGGATTTGGGATTAAAGATTAAGAGATTAGGATTAAGGTTAGAGACTAATGATTTGGATTTGGGGATTATGGATTAGTGACTAAGGATTAAAGAATAGGGATTAGGGATTAGCGATTAGGGATCAGAGATTATGGAATGTAGATTAGGGACTAGGGATTAAGGATTAGGTATTAGAGATTAGATTTTTAAGGATTATAAATTAGGGATTAGGGGTTAAGAATTAAGGATTAAGAATTATAAATTAGGGATGCATTAGAGATTAAGGATTAAGGATTAGGGAGATAGAAGAAGGAAGAATAAAGAAGCAAGAAGAAGAAGAAGAAAAGGAAAAAAGAGAAGGAGGATGATGAGAAGGAGTAGGAGAAGGAGAAAGTGAAGGAGATGGAGGAGGAGGAGGAGAAGGAGAATGAGTAAAGAGAAGGAGAAGGAGAAGGATAAGAAGAAAGACTAGGACAAGGAGAGGAAAAAGAAGAAGGAGAAGGAGAAGAAGAAGAAGAAAGAAAAGAAGAAGAAGGAGAAGGAGAAGAAGAAGAAGAAAGAAAAGAAGAAGAAGAAGAAGAAGAAGAAGATGAAAAAAGGAAGAAGAAATAGAAGAAGAAGAAGAAGAAGAAGGAGAGGAACAAGAAGAGAAAGAAATGTACAACAAAAGAAGAAGAACAAGAAGAAGAGGAAGAAGAAGAGGAAGAAAATGAAGAAGAAGATTAAGATGAAGAAAATGAGGAAGAAAAATAAGATACAGAAAAGGAATGAAAGTAGAAGAAAAAGAATAAGAAAAAATGAAAGAAGAAGAAGAATAAGAAAAGAACAAATTGATGGATTAAAGATTAGAGGCTAAGGATTAGGGATTAGGGATTAAGGAGAAAGGGATTAAAGATTAGATGTTAGGTATTAAGGATTATGGATTAAGGAATAGGGATTAAGGATTAGGGATTATGAATTAGGGATTAAAAATTAGGGATAATAGATTACGTATTAGGGATTAGAGATTATGGATTAGAGATTAAGGAATAGAGATTTTATATTAGGGATTATGGATTATGGATTGATTAGGGATTCAAAATTAAGGATTAAAAATGGGGATTAGGGATTTGGGAGGGATGGATAAGGCATTATAGAATTTTGGATGAGAGATTAGGGAATAGGGATTAAGGATTCCTAAGAAGATAGAGAAGAAGAAGAAGATGAATAAGAATAAGAACAAGAAGACAGAAAAATAAGAAGAAGAAGAAGAAGAAGAGGAAGATAGGGAGAAGAGATAAAAGAGTTGGATTAAGGATTATGGATTATGGGTCAGGGATTAAAGATCAAGGATTAAGGAAGGATTCTGGATTAAAGAACGAAGTGTTAGAGATTAGAAATAAAGGAATGTGGATTAAAGATTTGGGAAGAAAGGATTAGAGATTAGGTATTAGAGATTAGGAATTAGGGATTTGAGAGTTAGTAATTAGAGATTTGGGTTTATGGGTTAGCGATTAGAGATTAAGGATTAGGGATTAGGGAGTAGGGATTAGGGAATAAGTAAAAGAGATTTAGGATTAAGGATTAATGATTAGGGATTATGGATTAAGGATTGATGTTTAAGGGAGTAATGATTAGAGATTAGAGATTAAAGATTAAGAATTAAGGGATTAATTATTATAGATTAAGGATTAGAGATTAGGGATTTAGGATTAGTGATTAGGGATTAAGAAATAAACATTAAGGCTTAAGGATTAGAGATTAGGAAATTTGACTTTAGGACTAGGGATTTAGGATTAGGGATTAGAGATTAAAGGATTAAGATTAGGATTAAAGACTAAGAATTAAGGTTTGGGGATTAAAGATTAGTGATAAGGATTTGGGAGTAGAAATACGGATTAGAGATTAGGGATTATTGATTATAGATTAGGGATTAGGGATTAAGGATTACGTATTAGAGATTAAAGTTTAAGGATTAGAGATTAAGGATTAGACGTTAGGGACTAAAGATTAAGGATTATAGATTAGTGTTGGATTAGAGATTAAGGAATAAGGAATAAGAAGAAGGTAGAAGAAAGAACGAAGAAGAAGAAGGAAGAAGGAAGAAGGAAGAAGGAAGAAAGAAGAAGGAAGATAGAAGATAGAAGAAGAAGAGGAAGAATAAGAGGAAGAATAAAGAAGAAAGCAGTAAGGAGAACAAAGATGGAAGAAGGAACGAGGAAGGAGGTTGGAAGAAGGAAGAAGGAAGAAGAAAGAAGACAGAAGAAAGTAGAAAGAAGAAAGAACAAAGAAGGTAGAAGAAGAAAAAGAAGAAGAAGAAGAAGAAGGAGAGGGAAAAGGAAAAGGAGGATAAGGAGAAGGAGGAGAAAGAGAAGGAGAGGGGAATGAGAAGGTGAAGGAGATGGAGAAGGAGAAGAAGGAGGAGAAGGAGAATGAGTAGGATAAGAAGGAGGAGAAGGGTAAGAAGAATGACCAGGAGAAGGAGCAAAAGTAGAAGAAGGAGAAGGTGGAGAAAAGAAGAAGGAAAAGAGAAATAAGAAGAAGAAGAAAAGGAAGAGGAAGAATAAGAAAAGAAGAAGGAGGAGGAGAAGAAGAAGAGGAAGAAGAAAAAGAGGAAGAAGAAGAATTGGAAGAAGAAGAAGATGATGAAGAAGAAGAAGAAGAAGCAGAAAAGGATGAAGAAGTAGAAAAAGAAGAAGAGGAAGAAGAAGATGAAAAAGAAAAAGAAGAGAAAGATGATGAAGAAGAGGAAGAAGATGAAGAAGAAGAAGAAGAAAATGAGGAGGAAGAAGAAAAAGAACAGGAATAAGAAGAAGAAGAAGAGGAAGAAGAAATGGAAGAAGAAGAAGAAGAAGAAGAAGAAGATCAAGTGATGGATTAGGGATTATGGATTAAGGAGGGAGGGATTAGAGATTTGGTGATAGAGATTTAGGATTATGGATTAAGGATTAGGCATTAGGGATGAGGAATTAGGCATTAGTGATTAAAAATAAAGGATAAGAGAATACATATTAGGGATTAGAGATTATGGATTAAAGATTAAGAATTAGAGATTAAGGATTGAGGATTAGGGATTATTGATTAAGAATAGATTAAGGATTAGGAATTAAGGATTACAGATTGGCGATTAAGGATTATAAATTAGGGATTTGGGAGGGATGGATAAGGCATTATAGATTTTAGTATAAGAGATTAAGGTTGGAGGGATTTAGTAGTAGAGATTATGGAATAGGGATTAAGGATTACAAAGAAGATGGAGAAGAAAAAGAAGAAGATGAAGAGGAATAAGAAGAAAAACAACGAGAAGAAGTAGAAGAATATGAAGAAGAAGAAGAAGAAAAAGAAGAAAAGGAAGAAAAAGTATAATAACAAGAAGAAAAGGAAGAAAAATTATAATAACAAGAAGAAGACGAAGAAAAAAAGAACAAGAAGAAAAAAAGAAGAAGAGGAAGATGAGAAAGCAGAGGAAGAAGAAAATGAGGCAAAAGAAGAAGAAGAAGAAAGACTAAAAGAAGAGGAGGAGGAAGAAGAAGAAGAAGAGGAAGAAGAAGATGAAGAAGAAGAAGAAGAAGGAGAAGAGTAAGAAAAAGAAGAAGTATAAAATGAAGTTGAAGATGTTGAAGAAGAACAAGATGATGAAGAAAAAGAAGAAGTAGAGGAAGATGAAGAGTAGAAAGAAGAAGAAGAAGAAGAAATGGATGATGAGGATGCAAAACAAAAAGATCAAGAAGATGAGAAGAAGAAAAGGATGAAGATAAAGAAGAAGACGAAGAAGAAGAGGAAGAAGAAGAAATAGAAGAAGAAGAAGAAGAAGAAGAAGAAATAAAAGAGGAAGAAGTAGTAGTAGAAAAAGAAGAAGAAGAAGAAGAGGAAGAAGAGTAAGAACAAGAAGGGGAATAAGAAGAAGAAGAAGAAGAGGAAGAAGAAGAAGAAGAAGAAGAAGAAGAAGATGACATAAAAGAAGAAGAAGAAAAAAAGAAGAAGAGGTAGAAGAAGAAGAAGAGGAGGATGAAAAAGAAGAAGAAGATAAAGAAGAAGAAGAAGAAGAAGTACAAGAAGAAGAAGAAGAAGAGGAAGAGGAAGGTAAGGAAGAAAAGGAAGAAGAAGAAGACAAAGATGACGAAGAAGAAGTAGAAAAAGAGGAGGAAGAAGTAGAAGCAAAAGAAGAAGAAGAAGAAGAAAAAGAAGTATAAGAAGAAGAGGAAGAGGAGTTGGATTTGGGATTAAGGATCAGGGGTTTGTGATCAGAGTTAGGGATTAGGGATTAAGGAATAAATGATTAGGCATTAGGTATCAAGAAATACGGGTTAGGGATTTTTAAGTTAGCAATTTGGGATTAGCGATTTAGGATTAGGGATTACGGAGTAGGGACTAGGGAATAAGTAATTGCGATTAAGGATTTAAGATTAGGGATTAGGGATTAAGGATTGGGGATTACAGATTAGTAAATATTGGCTAGGGATTAAGGATTAGGGATTAGGAACTAGGGATTTGGCATTAGGAATTAAGGATTAGGAATAAGGAATAGCGATTAAGGATTAGGGATTAGAGATTATAGATTATGGATTAAAGGTTAAGGACTGTGGATTAGGGATTAGGGATTAGGAAGGAGTACAATAGGCATTATAGATTTAAAGATGAGCGATTACGGAAGGAGGGATTAAGAAGTAAGGATTTGGTAATATAGATTAATGATTACAAAGAAGGAGAAGAAGAAGAAGATGAAGAAGAACAAAAAGAACGAGAAGAAGTAGAAGAAGAAGAAGAAGAAAAAGAAAATGAATAAAACGATCAAGAAGAAGAAGAAGAGGAAGATGAGGTTTAAGAGGAAAAGAAGAAGAAGAAGAAGAAGAAGGCAAAGAAGAAGAAGAAGAAAGAAGAAGAAGAAGAAGAAGAAGAGGAAGAAGAAGAAGAAGAAGAAGAGCAAGGAGAAGAAGAAGAAAGAGAAGAGTAAGAAGAAGAAGTAGAAGAAGGTGAAGGAGAAGAAGAAGTACAAGAAGAAGAACAAGAAGAAGAAGCAGTAGAATGAGAAGAAGAAGAAGAAGAAGAAGAAGAAAATGAAGAAGTAAAAGAAGAAGAACAAGAAGAAGAGAACCAAAAAAAGGTGAAGAAGAAGAGGAAGGAGATGAAGAAGGCAAAAAACAAGAAATAGAAGAAGAAGAAAAAGAAGAAGAAGAAGAAGAAGAGGTAGAAGAAGAAGGGGTAGAAGAAGAAGAAGAAGAAGAAGATATAGAAGGGAAGGCAGAGAAGAAGAAGAAGAAAGAGAAGAAGGAGAAGGAGAGGAAGAAGAAGATGAAGATGAAGAAGAAGAAGAAGAGGAAGAGGCAAAAGAAGTTGTGGAAGAAGAAGAAAAGCTAGATGAAGAAAAAAAAGAAGAAGAAAAAGAGGAAGAAGAAGAAAAAGAATGAGAAGAAGTGGAAGAAGATGAAGAAGAAGTGGAAGAAGTAGAAGTAAAGAAAGAAGAAAAGGAAGATTATGAAAAATAGGAAGAGGTAGAAGGCAAAGATGAGGAAGAAGAAGAAGTAAAAGAGGATGAAGAAGAAAAGGAAGAAGAGGAGGAAGAAAAAGAAGTAGAAGAGGAAAAAGAGACACATTAGGAATTAAAGATTTGGGGCTATGGATTAAGGTTTAAGAATTAGCTATTAAAGAATGGTAGATTAGGTATTATGTATAGGGGAATATGGATTAAATTTTAAGGGTGAAAGGATTGAGGATTTAGGAGTTAATAATTCGAGATTAGGGATTCAAGATTGGGGAGTTAGTAATTTAGGATTAGAGATTGGGCATTAGGGAGTAAGGATTAGGAAATAAATAATTGGGATTAAGAAGTCAAGATTAGGTATTAAGGTTAGGGATTAAAGATGAAGGGATTAATCAATGAGGATTAGATATTAAGAATTAAACATTAGGGATTTAGGCTTTAAAATTACAGATTAAGGATATAGGATTCTAGATTAGAAATTAAGGATTAGGGAATAAAGATTAAGAGATTAGGGATTAGGGATTAGGGATTAGAGAGAAGGAAGAAGGAGAAGGAGAAGAAGAAGAAAGGGAAGAAGTAGAAGAAGAAGAAGACTAAGAAGAAGAAGAAGGAAAGAGATGGAAGATGAAGAGAAAGAAGGAGGAGAAGAAGAAGAAGAAGTGGAAGATGAAGATGAAGAAGAAGAAGAACAAGAAGAAGAGAAGAAGAAGAAGAAGAAAAAGAAGAAGAAGAAGAAGGAGAAGAAAGAGTAGAAGAAGAAGAAAAAGAAGTAGAAGAAAAAAAGGAAGAAGAAGAAGAAGAAGAAGAAGAAGAAGAAGAAAAATAAATAGAGGAAGAAGAATAAAGATAAGAAGGAGAAGAAGAACAAGAAGAAGAAAAAGAAAATGAAGAATAACAAATTAAGGAAGAAGAAAAAGAAGAAGAAGAAGAAGAATATGAAAAAGAACAAGAGGAAGAAGAAGATGTAGAAAAAGAAGAAGAAGAAGTAGGAGAAAAAGAAGAAGAAGAATAGGAAGAAGATGAAGAAGAAGAGGAAGAAGAAGAATAAAAAAAGAACAAGAAGAAGAAGAAAAGAAGAAGAAGAAGAAGACGATGATGGGGAAGAAGTGGAATAAGAAGAAGGCAAAGTTGAGGAGGAAGACGAAGAAGGATGGGAAAAAGAAGAAGAAGAAGAAGAGAAAAAAGAAGAAGTAAAAGAAGAAGAAGAAGAAGAAGATGTGGATTAGGGATTAGGGATCAGGGGTTAGGGTAAGGGATTAAGGCTTATGTATCAGAGAATAGGGATTAAAGATTAAGGAGGGAGAGATTAGAGATAAGAGATTAAAGATTTAGGAGTTAGATATTAGGGTTTATGGATTCAAGATTAGGGATTAGAAGGTAGGGATTAAGGAATAAGTGATAGGGATTTGAGTTTAAGGATTAAGGATCAAAGATTAGGTATTTAGGACTAAGGATTAGGAATGAAAGGATTAATGATTAGGAATTAAGAATTGAGAGATTTATTACTAAGGACTAAGGATTTAAGATTAGGGATTAGGGATTTGGAAAGAAGAAGAAGAAGAGGAGGAAGAAGAAGAAGAAGAAGACCAACAAGTAAAAGAAAAAGAAGAGCAAGGAGAAGAAGAAAAAGAAGAACAACCAGAAGAAGAGAAGATGAAAAACATGAACAAGAAGAAGAAGAAGAAGATGATGATGAAGAAATAAAAGAAGTAGAAGAAAAAGAAGAAGAAAAAGAAGAAGAAGAAGAAGATAGAGAAGAAGTAGAAGAAGAAGAAAAAGATGATGATGAAGAAAAAAAAGAGGTGGAAGAAGAAGAAGTAGGAGAAATAAAAGAAGAAGAAGAAAAAGAAGAAGAATTAGAAGTAGAAGAACAAGTAAAGGAAAGAAAAAGAGTTAAGAGAAGAGGAAAAAGGAGAGGAAGAATAAGAAGAAGAAGATGAAGAGCAGGAAGAAGAAGAATAGAAAAAGAATAAGAGGAAAAAGAAGAAGAGGAAGTAAAAGAAGAAACAGAAGAAGAAGAAATAATGTAAGAAGAGGAAGAAGAAGAAGAAGAAGAAGACGGAGAGGATGAGGAAGAAGAACAAGAAGTGGAAGAAGAAGAAGAAGAAAAGGAGGAACAAGAAGAAGAACAAGAAGAAGAAGAGGAAGAAGAAGAAGAAGAAGAAGAAGAAGAAGAAGAAGACGAAGATGAGGAAGAAGTTGAAGAAGAAGAAGAGTAAAGAAGACGAAGAAGAGAATGAAGAAAAAGAAAAAGTTATAGATTAGGGATTATGGTTGGGGATTAGGGACTAGAGATTAAGGAATGAATGATTAGGTATTAGGTATCAGGGAACAGAAGTTAAAGGTTATGGAGGGAGTGATTAGGGATGATGGATTTGGGAGTTAGTAATTAGAAATTGGGGTGTAGGGCTAAGGGAATAAGTCATTAGGATTAGGGATTAGCTATTAAGGATTTATGATTAAGGATTAATGGATTAATGATTATGGATTAGAGAGTAGGGATTAAAAATTAAGAGATTAAATATTAAGGATTAGGGATTACAGATTAGGAATTTAATATTAAGGATTAGAGAATAGTGATTAGGAATGAAGGATTAGATTATAGAGATTAGAGATACAAGTTTTTGGATTAGAGATTAGAGATTAGAGATTAAAGATTAAAGATTAGAGATTAAGATTAGCATTAGGGATTAGGGATTAGGTGTTAAAGGTTAAGGATTAGTGATGAAGGAATAGGAATTAAGGATTAGAGATTATGGACTAAAGATTGGGGATTAGGGATTATGTATTAAGGAATCAAATCTAAGCATTAGAGAATAAGGATTAGAGGTTAAGGATTAAAGATTAAGGATTAGAGATAAGGCATTAAGGATTAACGATTGGAGATTAGGGTTTAAGGATTAATAATAGGGATTAGTGATTTAGGCTTAGGGATAAGGATTAAGGATTACAGATTAGCAATTAAAGATTTGGAATTATTGATTAGAGATTAGGATTGAAAATTAAGGATTATAGATTAAGGATGGATGAGGGATTAGGGATAGGACATAAGGAGGAATGGATTGGGCATTACAGATTTAAAGATGAGAGATGAGGGAGGGAGGATTTAAGGAGTAAGGATTAGGGAATAGAGATTAATGATTATGAAAAAGTAAGAGAAGAAGAAGAAGATGAAGAAGAAGAAGTAGAAGAACAAGGAGAAGAAGAAGAAGAAGGAGAAAAAGAGGAGGATGAGGAAGAATAGAAAAACAAGATGAGGAAGAAAATGAGGAAGAAGAGGAAGAAAAAGAAGAAGTAAAAGTAGAAGAAGGAGAAGAAGAAGAAGAAGAAGAAGAAGAAGAAAAAGAAAAAGAAAAGGAAGCAAGAGAAAAAGCAGTAGCAGAGGAAGAAGAAGGAGGAGAAGGAGAAGAGTAAGAAGAAGAAGACGAAAAAGAATGTGAAGAAGTTGAAGAAGAAGAAGAAGAAGAGGTAGATAAAGAGGAGGAGGAAGAAGAAGAAGAAAAAGAAGAAGAATAAGAAGAAGATAAGAAGAAAATGATGATGTGGAAGAAGAAGAAGAAGAAGAAGAAATGGAGAAGAAGAAGAAGAAAAAGGGGAAGAAGAAGAAGAAGAAGAAGAAGAAGAAGAAGAAGAAATAAAAGAGAAAGAAGAAGAAGAAGAAGGAGAAGAAGAAGAAGAAGAAGGAGAAGAAGAAGAAGAAGAAGAAGAAGAAGAAGAAGATGAAAGAAAAACAAGTAGGGGAAGAAGATGAGGAAGAAGAAGAGGAAGAAGAAGAAGAAAAAGAAGTAGAAGAAGAAGAAGAAGAAAAAGAAGAAGATGAAGAAGAAGAAGAAGAAAAAGAAGAAGAGGAGATAAAAGAAGAGTAAGAGGAAGAAAAGACAGAAGAAGAAAAAGAAGAAGAAAAAAAGAAAAAAGAAGAAGAAGATCAAGAAGAGAAAGAGGAAGAAAAATTAAAAAAAGAAGAGGAGGATAAAGAAGAAGTAGAAGAAGTAGAATACAAAGATAAGGAAGAAGAAGAAGAGGAAGAGGAAGAATAAGAAGAAGAAGAAGAGGAAGAAGAAGAAGTAAAAGAAGAAGAGGAAGAGGAGATGCATTAGGGATTAGGAATCAGGGTTTAGGGATTAAGGATTGAGGAATGAATGATTATGGATTAGATACAAGGGAATATGAACTAAAGATTAGGAAGGAAGAGATTAGTGATTTGTGAGTTAGTAAAAAGGGAATAAGGATTAGGGAGTAAGGATTAGGGAATAAATAAATTGGATTAGAGATTAGAGATTAGAGATTGGAGATTAAGGATTCGTGATATGGGGTTAGGGATAAAGGATGACAGGATTACTAACTAGGGATTAGTGATAAAGAATTAATGATTTAATTTTTAAGGATTAGGGTTTAGAGATTAAGGATTAAGGAATAGCAATTAGGGAATAAAGATTTGGGATTAAGGATTAAAGATGAGAGATTAGGGATATTGGATTCAAAATTAGAGATTAGGGATTAAGGGTTAAAGAATAAGGGATTAGCAATTAAGGATTTGGGGGAAAGAAGAAAAAGAAGGAGATGAGTAAGAGGAAGAAAAAGTGAAGAAGAAGAAGAAGAAGAGGAAGATGAAAAGGAAGGAGGAGAAGAATAAGAAGAAGAAGAAGAGCAAGAAGAAGCAATGAAGAAGAAGAAGAAAGAGAAGAAACAGAAGAAGAAGAAGAAGAAGAAGAAGAAGAAGAAGAAGAAGAAAAAGAAGAAGAAGAAGGAGAAGAAGAAGAAGTAAAATAAAAAGAAATTGAAAAGGAAGAAGAATTAAAACAAGAAGGAGAGGAAGAAGAAGAACAAGAAGAAAAAGAAGAAAAAGAAGAAAAACAAGTAGAGGAATATGTAAAGGATGAATAAAAAGAATAAGAAGAAAAGAAGAAGAAAAGAAGAAGAAGAAGAGGAAGAGGAAAAGAAGGGGAAGAAGAATAAGGCATAAAAGAAGAAGAAGAAGAAGAAGAAGAAGAAGATAAAGAAGAAGAAGAAGAAGAAGAAGAAGAGGATGAAAAAGAAGAAGAAGATGAGAGAGAAGAAGAGGAGGAAGATTGGGAAGAAGAGGAAGATGTAGAAGACAAAGATGAAGTAGAAGAAGAACAAGAAGTGGAAGAAAAGGAATAAGAAGAAGAGGAAGAAGAAGTAGAAGTAGAAGAGGAAAAAGTGATGAATTTGGGATTAGAGATTTGGGGTTATGGATTAGGGTTTAAGGATTAAGGATTAAGGAATGAAGGATTGAGAATTAGGTATAAGGGAATATGGATTTAAGATTGAGGAGGAAAGGATTAAGGATTGGGAGTTAGTAATTAGAGATTACGGATTAAGGATTTGGGAGGTAGTAATTTATGATTGGGCATTAGCTAGTAAGGATTATGGAATAAATAACTGGGATAAAGGATTAGAGATTAGAGATTAAGGATTAGGGATTAAGGATGAAGGGTTTAATGATTGAGGATTACAGATTAAGAATTATGGGAATAGATATTAAGGATTATGGGTTAGAGACTAAGAATTTAAGATTATGGATTAGGGATTTACGATTAGGGAATGGAGATTAAGGATAAAGGATTAAAGATTACAATTTAGGGATGTAGGATTTAAGATTAAAGATTAGGAATTAGGGAATAAAGATTAAGAGATTTGGTATAAAGGATTAGGAATTAAAGAGAAGGGAGAAAGGAGAAGGAGAAGAAGAAGAAGATTGTGAAGATGTAATAGAAGAAGAAAAAGAATAAAAAGAAGAGGAAGACAAAGAGGAAGAAGAAGATGAAGAAGAAGAAGAAGAAGAAGTGGAAGATGTAGACAAAGAAGAAGAACAACAAGAAGAAGAGAAGAAGGAAAAGAAGAAGAAGAAGAAGAAGAAGAAGAAGAAAGAGTAGAAGAAGAAGAGAAGAAAAAGAAGAGGAAGAAGAAGAAAAAGAAATAGAAAAAGAAGAAGAATAAGAACAAGAAGGAGGAGAAGAAGAAGAATAAGAAGAAGAAGGAGAATAATAAGAGGAAAAAGAAGAAGAGAAGGAAGAAGAAGACGTAGAAGAAGAAGAAGAAGAAGAAGAAGAAGAAGGAGAGGAAAAAGAAAAAGAAGAAGAAGAAGAAAAGGAAGAAGAACAAAAAAAAAGAAGAACAAGATGAAGAAGAAAAAGAAGAAGAAGAAGAAGAAGAAGAGGAAGATGTGGAAGAAGTGGAAGAAGAAGAAGGCAAAGATGAGGAGGAATATGAAGAAGAAATGGAAGAAGAAGAAGATGAAGAGGAAGAAGAAGAAGAAGAAGTAAAAGAAGCAAAGGAAAAAGAGGTCGAATTAAGGATTAGGGATCAAGAGTTAGGGATTCAGAATTAAGGATTAGGGATTATGGAATGAAAGCTTATTGATTATGCATCAGAGTATAGGGATTAAAGATTAAGGAGGGGAAGATTGGGGATAAGGGATTAAAGATTTAGGAATTAGGAATTTGATATTAATGTTTATGTATTTGAGATTAGGGATTAAGTAATAGGGATTAGGGAATAAGTGATAAGGATTTTAGATTAAGGATTTAGGATTAGGTGTTTGGAAGTAGGGATTAGGGATGAAGAGATTAATGATTAAGGATTAAGAATTGAGGGATTTATACTAAGGATAAGGGATTAGAGATTAGGTTTTTAAGATTAGGGATTAGGGAATGGGGTTAAGGATTAGAGATTAGATATTAGGGATGTAGGATTTAGAACTAGAGATTAGAGATTAGAGATTAGGAGATTAAGATTAGCTTTAGAGATTAGGGATTACAGATTTAAGATTAGTGATTAAGGATTAAGGATTAAGGACTAGTGATTAAGGATTATTGATTATAGGTTAAGGTTTAGGGATTATGGATTAGGTATTAGAGATTAGAGATTTGGGATTAGAGTTAGGGATTACAATTTAGGGATTAGAGATTTAAGATAGATTAGAGATTAAGGATTAAGGATTAAAGATTAGGAAGAAGGAAGAAAAAAGGAAGGAGAAGAAGATGGAAGAAAGAAGAAGGAAGAAGGAAGATGGAAGAAAGAAGAAGTAAAAGAGGAAGAACAAGAGGAAGTATAAAGAAGAAAGAAAGAGGATGGAACAAGGAAGAAGGAAGGAGGTAGGAAGAAGAATGAAGAAAGAAGAAAGAAGAAAGAAGAAAGAAGAAAGAAGAAAGAAGAAAGAAGAAAGAAGAAGAGGAGGAAGAAGAAGAAGAAGAAGGGAAAGAATAAGATGATGATGAAGAAAAAGAAGAAGATGTTGATAAAGAAGTACAAGAAGAGGAAGAATGGGAAGGGGAAGAAGAAGAAGAAGAAGAAGATGATGATGATGAAGAGAAGAAGAAGGATAAGAGGAAGAAGAAGAAGAAGAAAAAGAAGATTAAGAACATGAAGAAGAAGAAGAGGGAGAAGAAGAAGAAGAAAAAGAAGTTGAAGAAGAAGAAGAGAAAGGGAAGAAGAAGAAAAAAAGAAGTAAAAAGAAGAAAAAAAGAAAGTGGAAAGAAGAAGGAAGAAAGAAGATGGAAGAAGAAGAAGCAAGAAGGAAGAGGGAATAAGAAGAAGGAAGATTGAAGTTGGAATAAGGATGAAATAAGAAGGATGAAGGAATATAAAGAGGATGGAAGAAGGAAGAAGGAAGAAGGAAGTAGATGAAGAAGGAGAAGAAGAAGAAGTCGAAGAAGAGGAGGAGGAAGAGGAGGAGGATGAGGTAGAGGAAGATGAAGAACAAGGGGAAAAAGGGGAAGAAGAGGAAGAAGATAACGAGGAAGATGAAAAAGAAAAAGATGATGATGATGATGAGGAAGAAGAAGAAGAAGTAGAAGAAGAATAAAAAGAAAAAGAAGAAGTGGAAGAAGAAGACGAGAAGGAAGAAGAAGTAGAAGAAGAACTGAATGAAGAAGAAGAAGAAGAAGAAGACAAAGAAGTAAAAACAAAAGAAGAAGAGGAAGATGAAGAAGAAAAAAGGAACAAAAAGAAGAAGCGAAGAAGAAAAAGATGAGCATGAAGAAGTAGAAGAAAGAAGAAGAAGAAGAAGAAGAAGAAGAAATAAAAGAAGAAGAACAAGATGATGAAGAAAAGGAAGAAGAAGAAGAAATAGAAGATGATGAAGAAATAGAAGAGGTGGAAGTAACAGAAGGAGATGGAGAGGAAGAAGAAGAAGAAGAAGGAGAAGAAGAATTAGAAGTAGAAGAACAAGTAGAGGAAGAATAAGGGTAAGAAGAAGAAGGAAAGGGATAGGAAGAAGAAGAAGAAGAAGGAGGAGGAAAGGGATAGGAAGAAGAAGAAGAAGAAGGAGAAGAAGAATTAGAAGTAGAAGAACAAGTTGAGGAAGAATAAGGGTAAGAAGAAGAAAGAAAGGGATAGGAAGAAGAAGAAGAAAAAGAAGAAGAATAATAAGAAGAAGAAGAAGAGGAAAAAGAAGAAGAGGAAGAAAAAGTAGATGTAGAAGAAGAAGAAGAAGAATTATAAGAAGAGAAAGAAGAATAAGAAGTAAAAGAAGAGGATGAGGAAGAACAAGAAGAAGTGGAAGAAGATATAGAATAGGTAGAAGAAGAAGAAGAGGAGGAAGATGAGGGAGAAGAAGAAGAAGAAGAAGAAGAAGATGAGGAAGGAGTGGAAGAAAAAAAAGAAAATGAAAAAGAGGAAAAAGAAAAAGATAAGAAGAAAAGAAAGATGTGACAGATTATGGATTAGGGGTTAGGGATTAGAGATTAAGGAATGCACGATTAAGTATTAGGTATCAGGGAACACAAGTTAAAGGTCATGGGGGGAGTGATTAGGGATTATTGATTTTGGAGATAGCAATTAGAGATTAGGGTCTAGGGATTATGGAGCGGGGAATAAGGAATATGTCACAAGGATTAGGGATTAGGTATTAAAAGTTTGGGATTAAGGATGAATGGATTAATGATTATGTATTAAAGATTAGAGATTAAAAATTAAGAGAATAATTATTAAGGATAAAGGATTAGAGATTAAGAATTTAAGATTAAGGTTTGGAGAATAGAGATAAGGGATGATGGATTAGATTTAGAGATTAGAGATACTGGTTTAAGGATTAGAGATTAGAGATTAAGGGATTAGGATTAGGATTAGGGATTAGGGATTAGGTACTAAAGATTAAGGATTAGTGTTGAAGGATTAGGGAATAGGGATTAGAGATTAGGGATATGGATTATGTATTATAGATTAATGATTAGGGATTAGATATTAGAGAATAAAATTTAAGGATTAGAGATTTAGGATTAGAGGTTAGGGATTGAAGATTAAGGATTGGAGATTAGGGATTGACGATTAATGATTGGATATTAGGGATTAAGGATTAACAATAACGATTACGGATTATTGATTAGGGGTTAGCATTAAGGATTAAGGAATAGGGATTAGGAATTAAGGATTTGGGATTAGGGATTAGGGATTAAGGATTAGGTATCAGGGAATAAAGTGTAAGGATTAGAGATTTAAGATTATAGATTAGGGATTAAAGGTTAAGGATTGGATATTAGGGATTAAGGATTAATCATTGGATATTAGGGATTAAAAATTAATAATAATGATTAAGAATTAAGGATTAGGGGTTATGGTTAAGGATTAAGGATCAGGGATTAGGAATTAAGAATTAGAGATTAGGGATTAGACATTAAGGATTAAAGATTAAGGATTAAGGATTATAGATTCAGGATAGAATAGGCATTGGGGATGACGATTAAGGGAGAAATGTATTAGGCATTATAGATTTAAGGATGAGAGATTAGGAAGGGAGGGTTTAAGTAGTAAAGATTACGGAATAAAGATTAACAATTACGAAGTAGAATGAGGAGAAGAAGATGATGGTGATGATGATGAAGAAGAAGAAGAAGAAAAGAAAGAAAAAGAATAAGAATAAGAAGAGGACGATGAAGAATAAGAAGAAGAAGAAAAAGAAGAAGAAAAAGAGGAAGATGAGGAAGAAAATGAGGAAGATGAGGAGAAAGAAGAAGTAGAAGAAGAAGAAGAAGAAGAAGAGGAAGGAGAAGAAGAAAAAGAAGAAGAAGAGGAAGAAGGAGAAGAAGAAGTTGAAGAGGAAGAACAAGAACAAAAAGAAGAAGAAGAGGTAGTTGAAGAGGAAGAAGAAGAAGACGAAGAAGAAGAAGGAGAAGATGAAGATGAAAAAGAAGAAGAGAAGAAGAAGAAGAAGAAGAAACAAATGGAGAAGAAGAAGAAGAAGTAAAAAGGGGAGAAGAAGAAGAAGAAAAAGAAGAAGAAGAAAAAATAAAAGAGAAAGAAGAAGGAGAAGAAGAAGAAGAAGAAGAAAAAGAACAAGTAGGGGAAGAAGATGAGGAAGAAGAGGAGGAAGAAGAAGAAGAAAATGACGTAGAAGAAGAAGATGAAGAAAAAGAGGAAGACGAAGAAAAAGAAGAAGAGGAGGAAAAAGTTGAAGGGGAGGTAGAAGAAGACTTGAAGGAAGAAAAAGAAGATCAAGAAGAAGGAAAATAAGAAGAAGGAGAAGATGAAGAAGAAGAGAAGAAGAAGAAAGAAGAAGAAGAAGAAGTAGGGAAAAAAGAATAAAAATAAAAGAAGTAGAGGAAGATAAAGAAGAAGTAGAAGAGATAGAATACAAAGATGAGGAAGAAGAAGAAGAAAAGGAAGAAGAAGTAGAAGAAGAAGAAAAAGAGTAAATGAATTGGGGATTAAGAATTAGGTTTTGGGGAATAGGGTTTAGGGATTAGGGATTAAGGAATGAATGATTAAGGATTAGATATAGGGGAATATGAATTAATGATTAAGAAGGAAGGGATTAGGCATTTGGGAGTTAGCTATAAGGGATTAAGGATGAGGGAGTAAGGAATTGGGAATAAATAATTTGGATTAGGGACTAGATATAAGGGATATGGGGTTAAGGATAAATGATGATGGGATTACTGACTATGGAATAGAGATTAGGGATTAATTATTAAGGATGAAGATTTATAGATTAAGGATTTATGATTAAGGATTAGGGATCAGGGAATAGTGATTAGCGAATAAAGATTTGGGATTAAAGATTATAGATCTGAGATTAGGGATATAAGATTCAGAACTAGATATTAGGGATTAAGGGTTAGAGATTAGGAGATTATGGATTAGCAATTAGCAATTTGGGGGAAGGAAGAAAAAAAGGACATCAGTAAGAAGAAAAAGAAGTGAAGAAGTAGAGGAAGAAGAAGAAGAAGAAGAGGAAGGTGAAAAGGAAGGAGAAGAGGAAGAAGAAGAAAACGAAGAGGAAGATGAAGAAGAAGTAGAAGAAAAAGAAGAAGAAGAGTAAGAAGAAGAGAAGAAGAAGATGATGATGAAGAAGAAGAAGAAGGAGAAGAAACAAAAGAAGAAGAAGAAGAAGAAGAAAAAGAAGAAGAAGGAGAAGTAGAAGGAGAAGTAAAAGAAAAAGAAATTGAAGATGAAGAAGAATAAGAAGAGAGAAAAGAAGAAGGAGAAGAGGAAGAGGAAACAGAAGAGGAAGAAGAAGAAAACGTAAAAGTAGAAGAAGAAGAACAAGAGGAAAAAGATGATGAAGTAGAAGAGGAAGAAAAAGAAAAAGAAGAAGAAGAAGAAGATGATGATGAGAAAGTAGAAGAAAAAGAAGAAGAGGAAGATGAGGAAGAAGTGAAAGAAGTAAAAGCCAAGATAAGGTCAAAGAAGTAGAGGAAGAGGAAGAAGAAGAAGAAGAAGAAGAAGTAGAAGAGGAAGAGGAAGAACTGATGGATTAGCGATTAAGGGTTAGTGATTAGGGATTAAGGATTAAGGATATAGGATTAAGGATTAAGGATGAGGGGATTAATGACTTGGGATTAGAAATTAGAGATTTGGAATTTAAGATTAAGGATTTTGGGATTAGGGAATAGGGATTAAAGATTAAGGATTAAAGATAAGAGATTAAGAATATAAGATTCAACATTAGAGATTAATGATTAAGTACTAGAGATTAAAGTATTAGAGATTAATGATTAGGGACTAGAAAGAAGGAAGAAGATGGAGAAGAGTAAGAAGAAGAAGACGAAGAAGAAGAAGGTGAAGAAGTAGTAGAAGAAGAAGAAGAAGAGGAAGATGAAGAGGAAGAAGAAGAAGAAGAGAAGGAAAATGAAGAATTACAAGAAAAAGAAGAACAAGAAGAAGAGAATAAGAAAAGGAAAAAGATGATGAAGAAGAAGAGGAAGAAGAAAAAGAAGAAGTAGAAGAAATAGAAGAAGAAAAAGAAGTAAATAGGAAAGGAGAAGAAGAAGGAGAAAAAGAAGAAGAAAAGGAAATAAAAAAAGGAACAAGAACAAGAACAAGAACAAGAAGGAGAAGAAGACGAGGAAGAAGAAGAGGAAGAAGAAGAAGAAGAAGAAGAAGAAAAAGAAGAAAAATTGTAGAGGAAGAAGAAGAGTAAGAAGAGGAACAAGGAGACGAAGAAGAAGAAAAAGGAGAAGGAAAAGAGGAGGGAAAAGAAGAGGAAAAAGAAGAAGTGGAAGAAGAAGAAGTCAAAAGAAGATGAAGAAGTATAAGAGGAAGAAGAAGAACAAGAATAAGAACAAGAAAGAGAAGTGATGAAGAAGATGAGGAAAGGTAGAAGAAAGAGAAAAAAGGGAAGGATAAGGGATGTAAGATTCAGGATTACAGATTAGGGATTAAAGATTAGAGATTAGGGGATCAAGATTAGCATTAGATATTAAAGATTAGGGATTAATGATTATGGAATAAGGAAGAAGAAGAGAAAGAATAAGTAGAAAGTAGAAGAAAGAAGAAAGAGGAAAGAGGAAGGAAGAAAGAAGATGGAGTGAGGAAGAAACTAGAAGGAAGAAGGAATAAGAAAAAGGAAGAAGGAAAAAGGAAGATATAAGAAGGAAGAAGGAATAAGGAAGATGGAAGAAAGAAGAAGGAAGAAGAAGAAGAAGAAGAAGAAGAAGAAGGAGAAGACAAAGAAGTGGAAGAGGAAGAGGAAGAGTAAGATTAAGAGGTAAAAGAAGACGTAAAGGAAGGGGAAGAAGACGAAGAGATGGAAGTAGAAGAAGAAG
Organism: Vanilla planifolia; assembly: GCA_023846275.1. Lineage (NCBI taxonomy): Eukaryota > Viridiplantae > Streptophyta > Magnoliopsida > Asparagales > Orchidaceae > Vanilla > Vanilla planifolia. Next base: position 50,705 of record JAIUJO010002032.1, read on the forward strand.
ATAAAGAAAAAGAATAAGATGATAAGAAAGAAAATGAAGAAAATGAAGAAGAAGAAGAAGAAGAAGACAAATAAGTGGAAGTGGAAGAGGAATAGGAAGATTAAGAGGTAAGAAGAAGAAGAAGAAGAAGAAGGAGAAGTATAAGTAGTACAAGAAGTAGAAGAAGAAGAAGAAGAAGAAGAAGAAGAGGAAATCGAATAAGAAGAAGAAGAAGACATAGAAGTGAAGTAGAAGAAGAATAAGAAGAAGAGGCAAAAAAAGAAAAAGAATAAGAACAAGAAGAAGAAGAAGAAGCGAAAGAAGAAGAACAAGAATAAGAAGAGGAAGAACAAGGAGAAAAGAAGAAAAGAAGAAGATGAAGAAGAAGAAGAAGAAGAAGAAGAAGAAGAGGAAGGGGGAGAAGAAGAAGCAGAAGAAGAAGAAGAATAATAAGAAGAAGAGGAAGAGGAAGAAGAAGAAGAAAATGAAGAAGAAGAAGTAGAAAAAGAAGAAGTAGAAGAAGAAGAAGAAGTAGAAGAAGAAGAGAAGAAGAAGAAGATGAAGAAGAAGAGGAAGAAAAAGAAGAAGAAGAAATGGAAGAAGAAGAAGAAGACGTGGAAGAAGAAGAAGTAGAAGAAGAAGATGAGGAAGATGAAAAAGAAGAATAAGAAGAATAGGAAGAAGAAGAAGCAAGAAGAAGAAGAAGAAGACGTGGAAGAAGAAGAAGTAGAAGAAGAAGAAGATGAGGAAGATGAAAAAGAAGAATAAGAAGAATAGGAAGAAGAAGAAGCAAGAAGAAGAAAAAGGAAAAAGGAAGAAGAAGGAAAAAAGAAGATAGATGAAGGAATAAGGAAGAAGGAAGAAGGTAGAAAGAATGAAGGAGAAGTAGAAGAAGTAGAAGTGGAAGAAGAGGAGGAGGAGGAAGATGAAGAGGAAGAAGAAGAGTAAGGAGAAGAGGAACAAGGAGAAGAAGAAGAAGAAAAATGAGATGGAAAAGAGGAGGAAAAAGAAGAGGAAAAAGAAGAAGTGGAAGAAGAAGAAGTCGTAAAAGAAAAAGAAGAAGAAGAAGATGAAGAAGAATATGAGGAAGAAGAAGAAGAAGAAGAAGAAGAATAGGAGAAGTAGATGAAGAAGATGAGAAAAAGTAGAAGAAAGAGAGGAAGGGGAAGGATAAGGGATGTAAGATTAAGGATTACAGATTAAGGATTAGATATTAGAGATTAGGTGATCAAGATTAGCATTAGAGATTAAAGATCAGGGATTAATGATTATGGATTAGGTAAGAAGAAGAGGAAGAAGAAGAAGTAGAAAGTAAAAGAAGGAAGAAAGAAGAAAGAAGAAAGAAGAAAGAGGAAAGAGGAAGGAAGAAAAAAGATGGAGTGAGGAAGAAATTAGAAGGAAGAAGGAATAAGAAAAAGGAAGAAGGAATAAGGAAGATATAAGAAGGAAGAAGGAATAAGGAAGATATAAGAAGGAAGAAGGAATAAGGAAGATGGAAGAAGGAAAAAGGAAGAAGAAAAACAAGAAGAAGAAGAAGAAGACAAAGAAGTGGAAGAGGAAGAGGAAGAATAAGAGGTAAAAGAAGACGTAGAGGAAGGGGAAGAAGACGAAGAGATAGAAGTAGAAGAAGAAGATAAAGAAAAAGAGAAAGAAAAAGAAGAAAATGAAGAAGAAGAAGAAGAAGAAAAAGAACAAGAAGAGGAATAAGATAAAGAAGAAGAAGAAGAAGTGGAAGAAGAAAACGAGGAAGAAAAAGAATAAGAAGATGAAGAAGATGAGAAGAAGAAGAAGTAGACAAAGAGGAGGAAGAAGAAGAAGAAGGAGGAGGAGGAGGAGAAGAAGAAGAAAAGGCAGTGGAAGAAGAATAAGAAGAGGAAAAAGGTAAAGAAGTAGAAGAAGAGTGGAAGAAGAAGAATAAGATGAAGAAGAAGAAGTAGAAGAACAAGAAGAAGGAGAAGGAGAAGAAGAAGAAGAAGAAGAAGTATAAGTAGTACAAGAACTAGAAGAAGAAGAAGAAGAAGAGGAAATCGAAGAAGAAGAAGAAGAAGACTTAGAAGTGAAGTAGAAGAAGAAGAAGAAGAAGAGGCAGAAAATGAAGTAGAATAAGAAGAAGAACAAGAATAAGAAGAGGAAGAACAAGAAGGAAAGAAGAAAAGAAGAAAAGAAGAAAAAGAAGAAGAAGAAGAAGAAGAAGAAGAAGAGGAAGAGGGAGAAGAAGAAGCAGAAGATGGAGAAGAATAATAAGAAGAAGAGGAAGAGGAAGAAGAAGAAGAAGATGAAGAAGTAGAAGAGGAAGAAGAAGTAGAAGAAGAAGAAGAAGAAGAAGAAAAAGAGAAGAAGAAGAAGATGAAGAAGAAGAAGAAGAGGAAGAAAAAGTAGAAGAAGAAATGGAAGAAGAAGAAGAAAAAGAAGAAGAGGAAGATGAAAAAGAAGAATAAAGAGAAGAAAAAGCAAGAAGAAGAAAGAAGAAGAAGGAAGAAGGAAAAAAGAAGATAGATGAAGGAATAAGGAAGAAGGAAGAAGGTAGAAAGAATGAAGAAGATGTAGAAGAAGAAGAAGTGGAAGAAGAGGAGGAGGAAGATGAAGAGGAAGAAGAGGAGTAAGAAGAAGAGGAACAAGGAGAAGAAGAAGAAGAAAAAGGAGAAGGAAAAGAGGAGGAAAAAGAAGAGGAAAAAGAAGAAGTGGAAGAAGAAGAATCGTAAAAGAAGAAGAAGAAGAAGAAGAAGAAGAAGAATAAGAGGAAGAAGAAGAAGAAGAAGAAGAAGAAGAACAGGAAGGAGATGTAGATGAAGAAGATGAGAAAAGTAGATGATAGAGAGGAAGGGAAAGGATAAGGGATGTAAGATTCAGGATTACAGATTAGGGATTAGATATTAGAGATTAGGAGATCAAGATTAGCATTAGAGATCAAAGATTAAGGATTAATGATTATGGATTTGGGAAGAAGAAGAGAAAGAAGAAGTAGATAGTAGAAGAAGAAAGAAAGAAGAAAGAAGAAAGAAGAAAGAGGAAAGAGGAAGGAAGAAAAAAGATGGAGTGAGGAAGAAATTAGAAGGAAGAAGGAATAAGTAAAAGGAAGAAGGAATAAGAAAAAGGAAGAAGGAAGAAGGAATAAGTAAGATATAAGAAGGAAGAAGGAATAAGGAAGATGGAAGAAGGAAAAAGGAAGAAGAAGAAGAAGAAAAAGAAGACAAAGAAGTGGAAGAGGAAGAGGAAGAGGAAGATTTAGAGATAAAAGAAGACGTTGAGGAAGGGGAAGAAGACGAAGAGATGGAAGTAGAAGAAGAAGATAAAGAAAAAGAATAAGATGATAAGAAAGAAAATGAAGAAAATGAAGGAGAAGAAGAAGAAGACAAAGAAGTGGAAGAGGAAGAGGAAGATTAAGAGGTAAGAAGAAGAAGAAGAAGAAGAAGTATAAGTAGTACAAGAAGTAGAAGAAGAAGAAGAAGAAGAAGAAGAAGAAGAAGAAGAAGAGGAAATCGAATAAGAAGAAGAAGAAGACCTAGAAGTGAAGTAGAAGAAGAAGAAGAAGAGGCAAAAAAAGAAGAATAATAAGAACAAGAACAAGAAGAAGAAGCGAAAGAATAAGAACAAGAATAAGAAGAGGAAGAACAAGAAGAAAAGAAGAAAAGAAGAAAAAGACGAAGAAGAAGAGAAAGAGGGAGAAGAAGAAGCAGAAGAAGAAGAATAATAATAAGAAGAGGAAGAGGAAGAAGAAGAAGAAAATGAAGAAGAAGAAGAAGTAGAAGAAGAAGAAGAAGAAAAAGAGAAGAAGAAGAAGATGAAGAAGAAGAAGAGGAAGAAAAAGAAGAAGAAATGGAAGAAGAAGAAGAAGACGTGGAAGAAGAAGAAGTAGAAGAAGAAGAAGATGAGGAAGACGAAAAAGAAGAATAAGAAGAAGAAGAAGAAGAAGAAGCAAGAAGAAGAAAAAGGAAGAAGGAAGAAGAAGGAAAAAAGAAGATAGATGGAGGAATAAGGAAGAAGGAAGAAGGTAGAAAGAATGAAGAAGAAGTTGAAGTAGAAGTGGAAGAAGAGGAGGAGGAGGAAGATGAAGAGGAAGAAGAAGAGTAAGGAGAAGAGGAACAAGGAGAAGAAGAAGAAGAAAAAGGAGAAGGAAAAGAGGAGGAAAAAGAAGAGGAAAAAGAAGAAGTGGAAGTAGAAGAAGTCGTAAAAGAAGAAGAAGAAGAAGAAGAAGAAGAATATGAGGAAGAAGAAGAAGAAGAAGAAGAACAGGAAGGAGAAGTAGATGGAGAAGATGAGAAAAAGTAGAAGAAAGAGAGGAAGGGGAAGGATAAGCGATGTAAGATTTAGGATTACAGATTAGGGATTAGATATTAGAGATTAGGTGATCAAGATTAGCATTAGAGATTAAAGATCAGGGATTAATGATTATGGATTAGGGAAGAAGAAGAGGAAGAAGAAGAAGTGGAAAGTAAAAGAAGGAAGAAAGAAGAAAGAGGAAAGAGGAAGGAAGAAAAAAGATGGAGTGAGGAAGAAATTAGAAGGAAGAAGGAATAAGAAAAAGGAAGAAGGAAGAAGGAATAAGGAAGATGGAAGAAGGAAAAAGGAAGAAGAAGAACAAGAAGAAGAAGAAGAAGACAAAGAAGTGGAAGAGGAAGAGGAAGAGGAAGATTAAGAGGTAAAAGAAGACGTAGAGGAAGAGGAAGAAGACGAAGAGATGGAAGTAGAAGAAGAAGATAAAGAAAAAGAATAAGATGATAAGAAAGAAAATGAAGAAAATGAAGAAAATGAAAGGAAAGAAGAAGAAGAAGAAGAAGAAGACAAAGAAGTGGAAGAGAAAGAGGAAGAGGAAGATTAAGAGGTAAAAGAAGACGTAGAGGAAAGGGAAGAAGACGAGGAGATGGAAGAAGAAGAAGAAGATAAAAGAAAAGAATAAGATCATAAGAAAGAAAAAGAAGAAAATGAAGAAGAAGAAGAAGAAGAAGAAGAAAAAGAACAAGAAGAGGAATAAGATAAAGAAGAAGAAGAAGAAGTGGAAGAAGAAAATGAGGAAGAAGAACAATAAGAAGATGAAGAAGAAGAGAAGAAGAAGAAGTAGACAAAGAGGAGGGGGAAGAAGAAGGAGGAGGAGGAGAAGAAGAAGAAGAAAAGGCAGTGGAAGAAGAATAAGAAGAGGAAAAAGATGAAGAAGTAGAAGAAGAGTGGAAGAAGAAGAATAAAATGAAGAAGAAGTAGAAGAACAAGAAGAAGGAGAAGGAGAAGGAGAAGAAGAAGAAGAAGTATAAGTAGTACAAGAACTAGAAGAAGAAGAAGAAGAAGAGGAAATCGAAGAAGAAGAAGAAGAAGACTTAGAAGTGAAGTAGAAGAAGAAGAAAAAGAGGCAGAAAAAGAAGTAGAATAAGAAGAAGGAAGAAGAATAAGAAGAAGAACAAGAATAAGAAGAGGAAGAATAAGAAGAAAAGAAGAAAAGAAGAAAAGAAGAAGAAGAAGAAGAAGAAGAAGAAGAAGAGGAAGAGAGAGAAGGAGAAGCAGAAGAAGGAGAAGAATAATAAGAAGAAGAAGAAGAAGAAGAAGAAGAAGCTGAAGAAGAAGAAGTAGAAGAGGAAGAAGAAGTAGAAGAAGAAGAAGAAGAAGAAGAAGAAGAAAAAGAGAAGAAGAAGAAGATGAAGAAGAAGAAGAGGAAGAAAAAGGAGAAGAAGAAATGGAAGAAGAAGAAGAAGAAGAGGAAGATGAAAAAGAAGAATATGAAGAAGAAGCAAGAAGAAAAAACGCGAAGAAGGAAGAAGGAAAAAAGAAGATAGATGATGAAATAAGGAAGAAGGAATAAGGTAGAAAGAATGAAGAAGATGTAGAAGAAGTAGAAGTGGAAGAAGAGGAGGAGGAGGAAGATGAAGAGGAAGAAGAGGAGTAAGAAGAAGAGAAACAAGGAGAAGAAGAAGAAGAAGAAAAAGGAGAAGGAAAAGAGGAGGAAAAAGAAGAGGAAAAAGAAGACGTGGAAGAAGAAGTCGTAAAAGAAGAAGAAGAAGAAGAAGAAGAAGAAGAATAAGTGGAAGAAGAAGAAGAAGAAGAAGAATAGGAAGGAGAAGTAGATGAAGAAGATGAGAAAAAGTAGAAGAAAGAGAGGAAGGGAAAGGATAAGGGATGTAAGATTCAGGATTACAGATTAGGGATTAGATATTAGAGATTAGGAGATCAAGATTGGCATTAGAGATTAAAGATTAAGGATTAATGATTATGGATTGGGGAAGAAGAAGAAATAGAAAGTAAAAGAAGAAAGAAAGAAGAAAGAAGAAAGAAGAAAGAGGAAAGTGGAAGGAAGAAAAAAGATGGACTGAGGAAGAAATTAGAAGGAAGAAGGAATAAGTAAAAGGAAGAAGGAATAAGAAAAAGGAAGAAGGAAGAAGGAATAAGTAAGATATAAGAAGGAAGAAGGAATAAAGAAGATGGAAGAAGGAAGAAGGAAGAAGAAGAAGAAGAAGAAGAAGAAGAAGACAAAGAAGTGGAAGTGAAAGAGGAAGAGGAAGATTAAGAGTTAAAAGAAGACGTAGAGGAAGGGGAAGAAGACGAAGACATGGAAGTAGAAGAAGAAGATAAAGAAAAAGAAAAGATGATAAAAAAGAAAATGAAGAAAATGAAGAGAAAGAAGAAGAAGAAGAAGAAGAAGAAGAAGAAGAAGAAGAAGAAGACAAAGAAGTGGAAGAGGAAGAGGAAGATTAAGAGGCAAAAGAAGACGTAGAGGAAAGAGAAGAAGACGAAGAGATGGAACAAGAAGAAAAAGATAAAGAAAAAGATTAAGATGATAAGAAAGAAAAAGAAGAAAATGAAGAAGAAGAAGAAGAAGAAGAAGGAGAAGAAAAAGAACAAGAAGAGGAATAAGATGAAGAAGAAGAAGAAGAAGAATAAGAAGATGAAGAAGAAGAGAAGAAGAAGTAGACAAAGAGGAGGAGGAAGAAGAAGGAGGAGGAGGAGGAGAACAAGAAGAAAAGGTAGTGGAAGAAGAATATGAAGAGGAAAAAGGTGAAAAAGTAGAAGAAGAGTGGAAGAAGAAGAATAAGATGAAGAAGAAGAAGTAGAAGAACAAGAAGAAGAAGAAGGAAAAGAAGAAGTATAAGTAGTACAAGAAGTAGAAGAAGAAGAAGGAGAGGAAATCAAAGAAGGAGAAGAAGAAGAAGAAGAAGAAGAAGAAGACTTAGAAGTGAAGTAGAAGAAGAAGAAGAAGAAGAGGTAAAAAAAGAAGAAGAATAAGAACAAGAACAAGAAGAATAAGTGAAAGAAGAAAAAGAATAAGAAGAGGAAGAACAAGACGAAAAGAAGAAAAGAAGAAAAGAAGAAGAAGAAGATGAAGAATATGAAGTAGAGGGAGAGGGAGAAGAAGAAGAAGCTGAAGTAGAAGACGAATAATAGGAAGAGGAGGAAGAGAAAAATGATGAAGAAGGTGAAGAAGAAGAATTAGAAGAAAAAGAAGAAGTACAAGAAGAAGAAGAAGAAGAAGAAGAAGAAGAAGAAGAAGAAGAAAAAGAGAAGAAGAAGAAGTAGAAGAAGAAGAAGAAGAGGAAGAAAAAGAAGAAGAAATGGAAGAAGAAGAAGAAGTGGAAGAAGAAGAAGAAGAAGAAGAAGATGAGGAAGATGAAAAAGAAGAATATGAAGAAGAAGAAGCAAGAAGAAGAAAGAAGAAGAAGGAAGAAGAAGGAAAAAGAAGGTAGATGAAGGAATAAGAAAGAAGGAAGAAGGAAGAAAGAATGAAGAAGAAGTAGAAGTGGAAGAAGAGGAGAAAGATGAAGAAGAAGAAGTAGAAGAAGAGTAGAAGAAGAAGAATAATATAAAGAAGAAGTTGAAGAAGAAGAAGATGATGAAGAAGAAGAAGTGGAAACCAAATAAAAAGAAGAAGAAGAAGTCATAGAAGTAGAAGAAAAGAAGAAGAAGAAGAAGGCAATGACGAAAAAGAAGAAGTAGAAGAAGGCAATGAAGTAGAAAAAGAAGTAGAGGAAGAAGAAGAAGAAGTAGAGGAAGAAGAAAAGAAAAAGACGAAGGAGGAGTTGATGAAGACGACGAACAAGAAGAAGTAGTAGAAGAAGAAGAAGAAGAAGATGAAGAAGTAGTAGATGAAGAGGAAGAAGAAGCTGAAGAAGAAGAAAAAGAAGAAGAGAAAGAAGTAAATAGATTATAGATTTGTGGGTGATTACTCAATGATTAAGAATGAGGAATTAAGGATTGGGGATTAAGCATTAGGGAAGGATGGATTCGGGACTATGGATTAGGGATTAAAGATTTTGATTAAAGGTTAGGGATTCTGGATAAGATTAGGGTTTTTATTTAGGGATTAGTGATTAAGAAATGGGGATTTGAGAATAGGGATTAGGAATTATGGATTGAGGATTAAGGATTAAACATTAAGGATTATTTATAAGGGATTATGGATTAAGAATTAGAGATTGGGATTAAAGATTAAGAATTAGTGATTAAGAATTATGGATTAAAGGATTAAGCATTAAGTATAAGGGATTAAGGATTAAAGATGGAGGATTACGGTTTAGGGATTATGAATTGAGGGTTAAAGATTAGTGATTTTGGATTTGGAATTTAGGATAAGGGATTAGGGATTAGGGATTAGGGATTAGGGATTAAAGATTAATGATTAGAGTTTAGGAAGTAGATATTTAGGATTAGGTATTAAAGATTAAGGACTAAAGATTTGGAATTAGGGATTAGGGTTTAGGGATTAAGATTTAGGGTTTAAGGAATAGGGATTAAGAATTAAGGATTATGGTTGGATTAAAGTTTAAATATTACGAATTAGTTATTAGGGATTAGGGATTGACATTAAGGATTAAGGATTAGATATTAGGGATTCGAGATTAGTGAGAGAGGGATTAGAGATCACGGATTAGTTATTAGGGAGAGCGGGATTAGGGATTATGGTTTTGGGATAAAGAAGAAGGAGAAGAAAAAGAAGAACAAGAAGTTGAAGAAGATGTCAAAGATGATGAAGAAAAAAGAAGAAGAAGAAAGAAATAACAAGAAAGAAAGAAGTAGAAATAAGAAGGAAGAAGAAAGAAGAAAAAGGAAGAAGAAAGAGGAAAAAAGAAAGAGATAGAAGAAAGAAGAAAAAAGAAAGGGAAAGATGAAAAAAGAAGGAAGAAGGAAAAAGAATGAAACAAGAAGGAAGATCAAAGAAGGAAGATGCAAGAAGGAAAAAGGAAGAAGGAAGAAGGAAGAAGAAAACAGGAAAGAAGAAAGAAGAAGGAAGAAGGAAGAAGAAATAAAAAAGATGAAAGAAAAAAGAAGAAGAAAGAAGAAGAAGTAACAGATGGAGAAGGAGAAGGAAATGGAGCAAATGGAGAATGAGAAGGAGGTGTAAGGGAAGGAGAAGGAGAACGAGAACAAGAAGAAAAAGAAGAGAAAGAAGACAAGGAAGAAGAACAATAGGAAAAAGAGGAAGAAGAAGAAGTAGAAGTAGAAGAAGATGAAGAAGAAGAAGAACAAGAAGTAGAAGTAGAAGATGAAGAAGAGGTAGAAGATGAATCAGAAGAAGAAGAAGAAAAAGAAGAAGAAGAAGAAAGGGAAGGAGAAGAAGAAGAAGAAGAAGAAGAACAAGAAGAAGAGAAAGAAGAGGAACAAGAAGAAGATGAAGAAGAAGAACAAGTAGAGATAGATGAGGAAGAAGATGAAGAACAAGAAGAAGATGAGCAAGAAGGAGAAGATGAAGAAGAAGAAGAAGAGGATGAAGAAGAGAAGGAAGAAGAGAAAGAAGAGTTGGAAGAAAAAGAATAATAAGAAGTACTAAAAGAAGAAGGAGAAGAAGAAAAAGAAGGAAAAGAGCAAGAAGAATAAGAACAAGGAGAGGAAGAAGAAGAAGAAGAAGAACAGAAAGAAGAAGATGATGATGATGAAGAAGAAGGAGAGAAAGAAGAAGAAGAAGAAGAAGAAGAAGAAGACGAGGAAGATAAGAAAGAAGAGCAAGAAGAAGAAGAAGAAGAGGAATTGGGAGAAGAAGGAAGATTAAAGGTAGAAAGATGGAGGAAGGAAAAAGGATGAAGGAAAGATGAAGGAAGAAAGTAGAAGGAAGAAGAAATTAGAAAGGAGAAAGAAGAAAAAAGAAAAAAGGAGGAAGAAGATGAAGAAAAAGAAGGAGAAGAAGAAAAAATAGAGGAAGTAGAAGAAGAGGAATCCAAAGAAGAACCAGAAGTGAATGAAGAAGAAAAAGAAGAAGAGAAGAAGAAGAAGAAGAACTAGAAGAAGAAGAAGAAGAAGAAGAGGAAGAAGAAGAAGAAGAGGAAGAAGAAGAGGAAACAAAAGAAGAAGAAGAAGAAGAACAAGAAGAATTCGAAGAAGAAGATGTACAAGAAAAAGAAGAAGTAGACAAAGAGGAAGAAGTTCAGGAAAGAGATAAAGAAGAAGAAGAAGTAGAAGAACAAGAGGAAGATCAAGAAGAATAGGAAGAAGAGAATTAGAAAAAGAAGAAAAGGAAGAAGAAGAAGAAGAAGAAGAAGAAGAAATAGAAGAAGAAAAAAAAGTAGAAAAAGAAGGTGGAGATGGAGAAGAAGAAAAATAAAGAGAAGAGAAAGAAGAACAAGAACAAGAAGGAGAAGAAGAATAAAAAGTAGAAGATGAAGAAGAAGAAGAGGAAGAAGAAGAAGAAGAGGAAAAAGAAGAAGAAGAAAAAGAAGAGGAACAAGAAGAAGAAGAAGAAGAAGAAGAAGAAGAAGAAGAGGAAAAAGAAGAATAAGAAGAAGAAGAAGAAGACAAGGAAGAAGAAGAAGAAGTGGATGATGAGGAAGAAGAGGAAGGAGAAGAAGGAAATGATGTGGAAGAAAAGAAAGAAGAAGAGGAAGTAGAAGAAGAGGGAGAGGATGAAGAAGAAGAAGTAGAAGAAGAAGAGGAATAAGAGATGGAATAGAGATTAAGGATCAGGTGTTAAAGGTTAAGGATTATAAATTAAGGATTAGGGAATGAAGGGTTTGGGATTATTTATCAGGGAATAATGATTAAAGATTGGGATGGAAAGATTAGGGATTAGTGATTTGGGAGTTATTATTAGGGATTCAAGTTTATGGATTAGAGATTATAGAGTAGGGATTTGGGAGTAAGTAAAAGAGATTTGAGATAAGGGATAAGGAATTAAAGATTAAGGATTGGAGATTAAAGATTAGGGATGAAGGGATTATTGATTAGGAATTAAAGATTAGGTATTAAGATTTAAGGGATTTATAAATAATGGCTAAGTATTAAAGATTAAAGATTTAGGATTAAGGATAAAGGATTAAGGAATAGAGTTAGAGAATAGAGATTAGGTATGTAAGATTCAAGATTAGAGTTAGAGATTAAGGGTTAAAAATTAGGGATTAGAGATTAAGGAATTACGATTAACATTAGAGATTAGAGATTAAGGATGAGGGATTAAAGATTAGGGATTAGTGATTATGCATCAGGGATCAGGGATTAGGGATTAGAGATTAGAGATTAGGGATTATGGATTACGGATTATAGATTAGGGATTAGGTAGTGATTAAAGTTTAGGGATGATAGATATGGGATTACAGGTTTACTAGATTAAAGATTGATGATTAAGGATTAGGAAAAAGGAAGAAGGAAGAAAGAAGAAGAAGAAGGTAAAAAGAAGAAGGAAGAAGGAAGAAGGAAGAAGAAAGAAGGAAGAAAGAAAAAGAAGAAGAGGAAGAAGTAGAGCAAGAATAAAGAAGGAAGAAGAAGGAAGAAGGAATAAGGAAGAAGAAAGGAGATAGGAAGAAGGAAGAAGGAAGAAGAAAGAAGAAAGAAGAAAGTAGAAAGAAGAAAGAGGAAAGAAGAAAGTAGGAAGAAAAAGAGGAAAAAAAAGAGGAAAAGGAAGAAGAAGAAGGAGAATGAAAAGAAGAAAAAGAAGAAGATGATGATGACGATGACGATGATGAAGAGGAAGGAGAATGAGAAGAGCAAGAAGAAGAAGAAAATTCAGAAGAAGAAGAAGATGATGATGATGATGATGATGAAGAAGAAGAAAAGAAGAAGGAGAAGATGAAGAAGTAGAAGAAGAAAAAGAAGAAGAAGAACAGGATGAAGAAGAATAGGAAGGAAAAGAAGAAGATGAAGAAGAATTAGGAGAAGAAGAAGAAAAAAAGGAAGTGGAAGAAGAAGAAGTAGAAAGAAGAAGAGAGAAAAAAGAAGAAATAGGAAGGAAGAATAAAGAATAAAGTTGGAAAAAAGAAGTGATAAGAAGGAAGAAGGAATAAGGAAAAGGAAGAAGGAAGAAGGACATAATATGAAGAAATAAGGAATAAGGAACATGGATGAAGGGAGCAGGAAGAAGATGAAAATGAAGAAGAAGAGGAAGAAGAAGATGATAAAGAAGAGGAAGAGGAAGAAGAAGGGGAAGACGAAAAAGAAGAGGAAGAAGAAGTTGGAGAACAAGAACAAGAATAAGAAGATGATGACGAAGAAGAAGACGAAGAGAAAGAAGAAGAAGAAGAAGAAGAAGAAGAAGAAGAAGAAGAAGAAGAAAAAGAGGAAGAAGAAGATAGGGAAGAAGAAGAAGAAGATGAGGAAGAAGAAGGGAAGCAGAAGATGAAGAAGACAAAGAAGAAGAAGAGGAAGAAGAAGAAACAGAAGAAGAAGAAGAAGAAGAATAAAAAGAAGTAGAAGAAGAAAAAGAAGGCAAAGAATTTATAGAAGAGAGAAAGAAGAATAAGAAGAAGATGAAGAAGAAGAACTAGAAGAAGAAAGAAAAGAAGAGGAAGAAGAAGAAGAAGAGAAGAAGAAGAAGAAGAAGAAGAAGAAAAAGAAATAATAGTAGAAGAAGAAGAAGGAAAAGAAGAAGAAGAAGTAAAAAGAAGAAGAGAGAAGGAAGAAGAAAGAATAAAGTTCGAAAAAAGAAGAAACAAGAAGGAAGAAGGAATAAGTAAAAGGAAGAAGGAAGAAGGAGGAAATAAGAAGGAACAAGGAATAAGGAAGATGGAAGAAGGAAGAAGGAAGAAGATGAAAATGAAAAAGAAGAGGAAAAGGATGGGGAAGAGGTAGAAGAAGAGGAAGAGGAAGGGGAAGAAGAAGAAGAAGAGCAAGAAGAAGTTGGAGAAGAAGACTGAGAACAAGAACAAGAAGAAGAGGATGACGACGAAGAAGAAGACTAAGAGAAAGAAGAAGACAAAGAAGAAGAAAAAGAAGAAGAAGAAGAAGAAAAAGAGGAAGAAGATGTCAAGGAAGAAGAAGAAGAAGAGAAGATTAAGAAGAAAAAGACAAAGACGAGGAAGAAGAAGAAGAAGAACAAACAGAAGAAGAAGAAGAAGAAGAAGAAGATTAGAATGAAGAAGAAGAAGAACAAAAAGAAGGCAAAGAATTAGAAGAATAGAGGACGAAAAAGAAGAAGAAGAAGATGAAGAAGAAGAAGTAGAAGAAGAAAAAGAAGAGGAAGAAGAAGAAGAAGAAGAAGAGAAGAAGAAGAAGAAGAAGAAGAAGAAGAAGAAGTTGAAAAAGAAGAAAGAGAAGACAAAGATGAAGAAATATAATAATAAGAAGAATAAAAAGAAGTGGAATAAGTAGTAGAAGAAGAAGAAGGAGAAGAGGAGTAGGAGGAAGAAGTAGAAGAAAAAGAAGAAGAAGAAGAGATAGAAGTAAAAGAACAAGAAAGGAAGAGGAAGAACAAGCAGAAGAGAAGAAAAAGAAGAGGAAGAAGAAGATGATGATGATAAGAAAGAAGAAGAGGAAGAAAAAGAAGAAGAAGAAGAAGAAGAAGTAGAAAAAAAGAAGAAGGCGAAGAAGAATAAAAAGAAAAAGAAAAAGAAGAAAAAGAAGAAAAAGTGGAAGAAGAAGACAACGAAGAAGAAGATGATGATGACGAAGAAGAAGAAGAGAAGAAGAAGAAGAAAAGAAACAAGAAGAAAAAGAAGAAGAAGAAGAAGATGAAGAAGATGAGGAAATAGAAAAGGAAGAAGAAGAGAAAAAAGAAGTAGAAGAAGAAAAAGAGGAAGAAGAAGAAGAAGATGTAGAAGAAGAAGAAGAAGAAGAAGAAGAAGAAGAAGAAGTAAAAAAGATAGGAGAAGGAGAAAAAAGAATAAGAAGTGGAAGGCCAAGAAGAACAGGACGAGGAAGAAGAAGAAGAAGAAGAAGAAGACGAACAAGAACAGTTAGAAGAAGAAGCAAAAGAAGAAGATGAAGAAGAAGAATAAGAAGAGGAAGAGGAAGAAGAAGAAGAGGAAGAACAAGGACAAGAAGGAGATGAAGAAGAAGAAGGGGAAAAGGAAGAAGAAGAAGAAGAAGAAGAAAAGAAGAAAGAGAAGATGGTGAAGAAGAAGAAGAAGATGAGCAAGAAGAAAAAGAAGAAGAAAGGGGAAGAAGAAGAAGTAGAACAAGAAGAGGATAGAGAAGAAGAAGAAGAAGAAAGAAAAAAAAAAGAAAAACAAGAAAGAAGAAGGAAGAACATAGAAAAAGGAAGAAGTGCGAAGGAAGAAAGTAGAAGGAACAATGAAGGAGGAAGAAGGAAGAAAGGAGAAGATGATGAAGAAGAAGAAGAAGAAGGAGAAGAAGAAGAAGAAGAAGATGAAAAAGAAGAAGAAGAAGAAGGTGAAGAAGAACACAAAGAAGAGGACGAGAAAGAGGAAGAGGAAGAAGAAGACAAAGAGGAAGGGCAAGAAGAAGAAGAAGAGGGCGAAGAAGATGAAGAAGATGAAGAAGAAGAAGAAAAAGAAGATGAAGATGATGAAGAAGAGGAATTAGAAGAAGAAGAAGAAGAAGAAGAAGAAGTTTAAGAAGAAGTGGAGGAGGGGGAAGAAGAAGAAGAAGAAGAGGAGGAGAAGAAGAGCAAGAAGAAAATGACAAAGATGAAGAAGAAGAAGGAGAAGAAGAAGAAGAGGTAACCAAAGAAGAAGAAGAAGAAGTTGAAGAAGTAGGAGAAAAAGAGAAGAAGAAGAAGAAAAAGAACACAATGAAGTAGTAGAAGAAGAAGAAGATGAAGAAGAAGAAGAAGAAGATGATGATGAAGTACAAGAAGAAGAAGAAGAAGAAGAAGAAGAAGAAGAACAGGATGAAGAAGAAGAAGAAGAAGAAAATGATGAAGAGGGAGAAGAAGTAGATAAAGAAGAAGAAGAAGATGATGATGATGATGAAGAGGAAGAAGTAGATGAGGAAGAAGAAGAAGAAGAAGAAGAAGAAGAAGTTAGGGAAGAAGAAAAAGAAGAAGATGATGAAGAAGAAGAGGAGGAGAAAGAGGAAGAAGAAGAAGAAGAAGTGGAAGAAGAAGAAGAAGAGGAATAAGAAGAGGAAGAACAAGAAGAATAGGAAGGAGAAGAAGAAGAAGAAGAAGAAGGAGAAGAGAAGTAGAAAAAGGAGAAGAAGAAGAAGATGAAGAAGAAGAAGAGGAGGAAGAAGAAGAAGAAGAAGACGAAGAAGAGGAAGAAGAATAGGAAGGAGAAGAAAAACAAGAGGAAGAAGAAGAAGTAGAAGAAGAAAGGGAAGAAGAAGAAGAAGAAGAGGAATAAGAGGAGGAAGAAGAAGAAGAAAAAGAAGAAGAATGACAAGAAGAGAGAGAAGGAAGTACAAGAAGAGGAAGAAGAAGAAGAAGAAGAAGAAGAGGAAGATGTGGAAGAATAAGAAAAATCCAAGAAGTAAATTAAAAAGAAAAAGACAAAGAGAAAGAAGAAGAAGTGGAAGAAGAAGAAGAAGAAGGTAGATTATGGATTTGTTGGTGACAACAAAAGGATTAGGAATTAGGAATTAGGGATTGGCAATTTGGAATTAAGGAGAGAGGGATTCAAGATTATAAATTGGGGACTAATTATTATGGAATAAGGATTAGAGATTAAGGATTTAAGATTAAGAATTAAAAATTTTGAGATTAAAGATTATCAATTAGGGTTAATGTTTAGGGATTAGGGATTAGGGATTAGGGAATAAGGATTTGGTAATATGGATTAAGAATTAGGGATTAGGGATTAACGATTAAGGATTATGTATTCGAGATTAAGGATTAAGGATTAGGGTTTAGGGATTATGAATTAAGGATTAGAGATTTTTGATTTCGAATTCAAGATAAGGGATTTGATATTAGAGATTAGGGATTAAAGGTTATGGAATGGCAATTAGGAGTTAGAGATTAGGAATTAAGTATTAAAGATTAAAGATTAAGGATTAGGCATTAAGGATTTAGGATTAAGGTTTAAAAATAAGGGAATATGAATGGATTAAAGATTAAATATTAGGGACTAGTTATTGCGGATTAAGGATTTGACTTTAGGGATTAATTATTAGAGGTTAGGGATTAGAGATTATGGATTAAGGATTATAGAGGGAAGGATTAGGGATTATAGATCAGAGCTTAAGGATTATGGCTTTGGGATAAAGAAGGAGGAGATGAAGAAGAAGAAAGAGAAGAAGAAGAAGAAAAAGAAGACGATTAAGAAAATAGAAGAAGAAGAATGAATGAATGAAGAAGAAAGGAAGAAGCATAAATGAGAAGGAAGAAGAAGAAAGAAGAAACAAGAAAAAGAAAAAGGAAAAAGAAAGAACAAAGTAGATAGAAGAAGAAAGGAAGAAGGAAGAAGAAATTAAAAAGAAGAATTAAAAAAGAAGAAAGAAGAAAGAAGAAGAAGAAGAAGAAGGAGGAGGAGAAGGGGAAGGAGCAGGAGATGGAGGAAGAGGAGGGCGAGAAGGAGGAGTAGAAGAAGGAGAAGGAGAAGGAGATGGAGAAGGAGAGGGAGAAGGAGAAGGAGAAGAAGAAGAAAAAAATGAGAAAGAAGGAGAGGAAGAAGAACAAGAGGAAAAATAGGAAGCAGAACCAGAAGAAGTAAAAGAAGATGAAAAATAAGAAGTAGAAAAAGAAGAAGAATATGAAGAAGAAGAAAAAGAAGAAGAAGGAGAAAAGTTAGAAGAAGAAGAAGAATAATATGAAGAATATAGACAAGAAGAATAAGAAGAAGAAGAAGAGGAAAAAAAGGAAAGGAAGAAGAAGATGACGTAGAAGAAGAAGAAGAGGAGGAGGAGTTCGAGGAGGAAGAAGAAGAAGAGAAGAGAAGTAAAAGAAGAAAAAGAAGAAGAGGAAGATAAGTAAGAAATAGAAGAAGTAGAATACATAGATGAGGAAGAAGAAGAAGAAGAAGAGGAAGAAAAAGAAGTAGTAGAAGATGAAGAGGAAGAATGGATGAATTAGGGATTAGGGATTAGAGTTTAGGGATCAGTGATTAAGAAATGAAGGATTAGGGGTTAGGCATAAGGGAATATCATTTAAAGATTATGGTAGGAGGGATTAAGGATTTGGAATTAGAGATTTTGTAGTTAACAATTAATTATTAGGGATTAGGGAGTAAAGATTAGGGAATAAATAAATAGGATTAGGGGATTAGAGATTAGGGATTAAGGATTAGTGATAAGGGATTTGGGATTAAAGAGGAAGGGATTAAGGATGAAAGGATTAATGACTACGGAGAATTACGATTAATTATAGAGATTTAGGAATACAGATTAGGCATTGATGATTAAAAATTAGAGATTAAGGGCATAGGATTCAAGATTAGAGATTAGGGATTAGAGATTAAGGGATTAAGGATTACAGATTAGTGATTAGGGAGAAGGAAAAGGAGAAAGAGAAGTGTAAAAGAAGAAGAAAAAGACGATGATGAAGTGGATAAAGAAGTGTAAGAAGAAGAAGAAGAAGAGGATGATGAAGAAGAAAAACATGAAGCAGAATAAGAAGATGAGAAGAAGAAAAAGAAGAAGAAGAAGAAGAAGAAGAAGAAGAAATAGAAGAAAAAGAAGAGGAAAAAAAAGAAAAAGGAGAAGAAGTTGAAGAAGAAGAATATGAAAAAGAAATAGAAAAGAAAAAAGAATAAGAAGGAGATGAAGAAGAATAAGAATAAGAAGAAGAAGAAGAAGAAAAAGAAGAAAAACAATTTGAGGAAGAAGAAGAGAAAGAAGAAGAGGATGAAGTCGAGGAAGAAGAAGAAGAAGAAGAAGATGATGATGAGGGAAAAGAAGAAGAGGAATTTTGAAGAAGGCGTAGATGAAGAAGAAGATGAAGTGGAGGAAGAAGAAGAAAAATAAGAAGAAGAAGATGAAAAAGAAGAAGAAGAAGAAGAGGAAGAAGAAGAGTAAGGAGAAGAAGAAGTTGAGGAGAAAGAAGAAGAAGAGGGAGAGGAAGATGAGGATGAAGAGGATGGAGAAGAAGGAAAAGATGAAGCAAAAGTAGCGAAAGAAGAAGTAGACGAAGAAGAGGAAGAAGAGATGGATTAGGGATTAGTGATCAAGTGTTAAGGGTTAAGGACTAAACAAATGGTATTAGAGATTAATAAAAAAGAGCTTACTTATTAAAGATTAGTGAACAAGGATTAATAGCTAAGGCATTTTTTATTAGGGATTTAAGATTAAGGATTAGGGATTAAGAAATAGGGATTAAAAAATAGTGATTAGCAATTAAGGATTAAAGATTAGAGATTAGGGATCTAGTAATCATGATTATAGATTATAGATTAGGGATTAGAGATTAAGGGATTAAGAATTAAAGGTTAGGAAAAAAAAGGAGAACGAAGAAGGAGAGGGAGAAGAGTAAAAGAAGAAGAAAAAGAAAAGGAAGGTGAAGAACTAGAAGAAGAAGAAGAAGAAGAAGAATTAGAAGAAGATGATGAAGATGAAGATGAAAAAGAACAAGAAGACAAAGAAGAGGAAGAGGAAGAAGAACAAGAACAAGAACAAGAAGAAGAGAAGAACAAAAAGAAGAGGAGGAAGAAAAGTAGAAGGAGAAGAAGAAGAAGAAGAAGAAGTAATAGAAGGAGAAGAAGTAGAAGAAGAAGGAGAAGACAAAGCAGAAGAAGAAGAAGAAGAAGAAAAAGAAGAAGGAGAAGAAGAAGAAGAAGAAGAAGAAGAAGAAGAAGAAGAAAAAGAAATAGAAAATGAAGAAGAATATGAACAAGAAGGAGAAGAAGAAGAAGAAGAAGAAGAAGAAGAAGGAAGAAGAAAAACAAGTAAAGAAAGAAGAAGAAGGGGAAAAAGAAGGAGAAGAAGAGAAGGAAGAAGAAGAAGAAGAAGATGATAAGGAAGAAGAAGAGGAAGAAGAAAAAGAAGGTGAGGTAGAAGAAGAAGAAGAAAAAGGTGAAGATGAGGAAGAAGAAGAGGAAGAAGAAGAAGATGAGGAAGAAGATAAAGAAGAAGTAGAAGAAGAAGAGGAAGAATTGGGAGGGAGGGATTAGGGATTAGGGATTTAGGAGTTAGCAATTAGGTATAAGGGTTTATGGATTAAGGATTATGGATTAGGGAGTAGAGATTTGGGAGAAAGTAAAAGGGAATTAGGATCAGGGATTAGAGATTAAGGATTAGAGATTAGGGGTTAGAGATGAAGGGATTAATAATTATAGAATAAAGATTAAGAATTAAGAATTAAGGGTTTATTACTAAGGATTAGGGATTTTAGATTGAGGATTAGGGAATAGATTTAAGAATTAGAGATTAGAGATTAGAGAAGTTGGATTTAGGATTACATATTAGAGATTAGGTATTAGAGGTTAAGGGATCATGATTAACATTAGAGATTAGGGATTAGAGGTTAAGGGATCATGATTAACATTAAAGATTAGGGATTAAGGATTAAGAGTTAGTGATTAAGGATTAAGGTTTAGGGATTAAAGATTAGAGATTAGGAATTATGGATTATAGATTAGAGATTAACGATTAGGGATTAGGGATCAAAGATAAGGTATTAGAGACTAGAGTAGAAATTAGAGATTAACCATTAGAGATTAGGGATTAGAGACTCATGATGTATTAGTGTTTAAAAATTAAGGATTAGGGAGAAGGAAGAAGGAAGAAGGAAGCAGTAAGAAGATGAAAAAGAAGAAAGAAGAAGGAAGAGGAAAGAAGGAAAAAAGAAGACGAAGAAGAGGAAGAATAAAGAGGAAAGAAAGATGAAGGAAGGAGGAAGGAAGGAGGTTAGAAGAAGGAAGAGGAAGAAGGAAGAGGAAGAAGGAAGAAGAAAGAAGAAAGAAGAAAGAAGAAAGAAGAAGAGGAAGAAGAAGATGAAGAAAATGACGAAGTAGAAGGAAAAGAAAAGGAAGTAGAATGGGAAGACAAAGAAGAAGAAGATGAAGAAGAAGAAAAAGTGGAAGAAGAATGGGAAGAAGAAGAAGAGTAAGAAGAAGAAGAAGAATTGGAAAAAGAAGTAGAAGAAGGAGCAGAAAGTAGAAGAAAGAAGAAAGAAGAAAGAGAAAAGAAGATGGAAGAAGGAAGATGGAAGGAGGAAGAAACAAGAAGGAAGAAGGAATAAGGAAAAGGAGAAGGAAGAAGGAATAAGGAAGAAATAACAAGGAAGAAGGATTAAGGAAGATGGAAGAAGGAAGAAGGAAGAAGGAAGAAGAAGATGAAGAAGAAGAAGAAAAAGAAGAAGACGAAGAAGTGGAAGAGCAAGAAAAAGAATTTGAGGAAGAGTTAGAAGAAGACGAAGAGGAACGGGAACAAGAAGAAGAAATTGAAGAAGAAGATAAAGAAGAAGAGGAAGAAGATAAAGAAAAAGAAGAAGATGATAAGGAAGAAGAAGAAGAAGAAGAAGAAAAAGAAGAAGAGGAATAAGAAGATGAAGAAGAAGAAACAAAAGAAGAAGAAGAGGAATAAGAAGAAGAAGAAGAAGAAGAAGAAGAATTGGAAGAAGAAAAAGTGGAAGAAGAAGAAGAACAAGGTGAAGAAGAAGAGAAGAAGAAGAAGAGGAAGAAGAAGACAAAGTGGAAGAGGAAGAAGTGAAAGAAGAAGAAGAAGAAGGAGAAGAAGAAGGAGAAGAAGAAGAGAAAATAGAAGGAGAAGAAGAAGAAGAGGAAAAAGAAGAAGAAGACAAAGAAGTAAAAGAGGAGAGGAAGAAGAAGAAGTAGAAGATGAAGTAGAAGTAGTAGAAGAAGAAGAGGCAGTAGAAGAAGAAGAAGAAGAGGAAGAAGAAAAAGTCAAAGAAGAAGAAGAAGAATAATAAGAAGTGGAAGAAGTAGAAGAAGAAGAAAAAGAAGAAGAGGGGTAGGAAGAAGTAGAAGAAGAAGAACATGAAGAAGAAGAAGAAGCAGAAGAAGAAGAACAAGAATAAAAAGAGGAAGAACAAGAAGAAGAGAAGAAAAGAAGAAGAAGAAGAAGAAGAGGAAGAGGAGGAAGAAGAAAAAGCAGAAGTAGAAGAATAAGAACAGGAAGAGGAGGAAGAAGAAGAAGAAAAAAAGACGAATAAAAAGAAGAAGAAGAAGAAGAAGAAGATGAAGAAGAAGAGAAGACGATGAAGAAGAAGAAGAAGAAGAAGAAGACGAAGTAAAAGAAGAAGAAGAAGAAGGGGAAGAATAAGAAGAGGAAGAGGATAAAGAAAAAGGAGAAGAAGAAGAAAGAAGAAGAAAGAAGAACAAGAAGGAAGAAAGAAGATGGCAGAAAAAATAAAGAAGAAGAAAGAAGGAAGAAGGAAGAAGTAGTAGAAGAAGAAGAAGTAGTAGAAGAAGGACAAGAAGAAGAAGGCGAAGAAGAAGAAGAAGAAGAAAATGAAGGAGAAGAAGACGAAGAGGATGAAGAAGTAGTAGTAGTAGAAGAAGAAGAAGAAGTAGATGAAGAGGAAGGAGAAGATGAAGAAAAAGAAGAAGAAGAAGAAGAAGAAAGATTATGGATTAGTGAGGGATGACTTAAGGATAAGGAATTAGGTCTTAGGGATTAGGGATTAAGCATTAGGGAATGAGGGATTTGAGACTATGGATTTGGGATTGAGGATTAGGGATTAGGGATTCTGTATAAGGTTGAGGTTAGGGTTTAGGGATTAGAGATTAAAAAATAAGGATTTGGGAGTAAGGATGAGGAATTAAGAATTAGGGTTTAAGGATTAAAGATTAAGGATTAACGATTCAGAATAATAAATTAAGGGATTACGGATTAAATAATACTGATTAGGGATTAGGAATTAGGGATTACAGATTAAGGATTAGAGATTAGGGATTAAGAATTATGGATTAAAAGATTAAGGATTAAGTATTAGGGACTAGGGATTATGGATTGAGGATTAAGATTTATGGATTATGAATTAAGGGTTAGAGATTAGCAATTTTGGATTAAGAATTGAGGATAAGGGATTAGAGATTAGGTATTAGTGTTTAAAGATTAGTGATTAAGGATTAAGAATTAGAGATTAGGGATTATGTATTAAAGTTTAAGGACTAAAGATTAGGCATTAGGGATTAGGTGTTAGAATTTAAGGATTAATCATTAAGAATAAAGGATTTGGGATGTATTAAAGAGTAAATATTACGAATTAGTTATAAGGGGTTTGACATTTTGGATTAAGGATTAGAGATTAAGGTTTATGGATTAAGGAGAGAAGGATTAGTGATTATAGATTAGGGATTAAGGATTAGACATTAGGGAGAGCAGGATTACGGATTATGATTTTGGGATAAAGAAGAAGAAGAAAAAGACCAAGAAGAACAAGAAGTAGAAGATGATGAAGAAAGAAGAAGAAGAAAGAAAGAAAGGAAAAGAAAGAATGAAATAGAAAGAAAGAAAGAAAGAAGAAATGAGAGGAAGAAGAAGAAAGAAGAATAAAGAAGAAAGAAGAAAGATGGTAAAAGAAAGAAGAAAGAAGAAAGAAGAAAATAGAAAGAAAAAGGAAGGAAAAAGGATGAAGGAAGAAGAAAGAAGCTGGAAGGAAGATGGAAGAAGGAGGAAGGAAGAAGGAAGAAGAAAGGAGAAAGCAGGATGGATGAAAGAACAAAGAAGGAAGAAGAAATAAAAAAGAAGAAACGAAAAAGAAGAAAGACGAAGAAGAAGAAGAAGAAGTAGAAGGAGAAGGAGAAGGAAATTGAGGAAGAGGAGAACGAAAGGGTGTAGGGGAAAGAGAAGGAGAAGGAGAAGAAAAAGAAGAAGCAGAGAATGAAGGAAAGGAAGAAGAACAATAGGAAAAGAGGAAAAAGAGGAAATACAAATAGAAGAAGAAGAAAAAAAAGAAGAAGAAGAAGATGTAGAAGAAGACAAAGAACAGGAGGAGGAGAAGAAGAAAAAGCAAAAGAAGAAGAAGAATAGACAGAGGAGGAAGAAGAAGAAGAAGAAGAAGAACAAGGAGAGAAACATGAGGAAGAAGATGACGAAGAAGTAAAAGAAGACGAAGAAGTAGTAGAAGAAGAAGAAGAGGAAGAGGAAGAAGAAGAAGAAGAAGAAGAGCAAGATGAGGAACAAGAGGAGGAGGAGGAATTAGAAGAAGTACAAAAAGAAGGACAAGAAGAAAAAGAAGGAAAAGAGCAATTAGAATAAGAAGAAGGAGAGGAAGAAGAAGAAGAAGAAGAAGAAGAAGAAGAAGAAGAAGAAGAAGAAGAAGGAGAAGAAAGAGAAGAAGTAGAAGTAGAAGAGGAGGAGGAAGAAGATGAAGAAGAAGAGGAAGAAAAAGAAGAAGATTAAGAAGAAGTGGAGAAGAATAGGAAGTAGTTGAAGAAGAAGGGGAAGGAAAATAAGAAGTAGAAGAAGAAGAAGAAGAAGAAGCAAAAGTAGAGAAAGAAGAAGAACAAGAAGAAGAAGAGGAAGAAAAGGAATAGGAAGGAGACAAAGAAGAAGAACGAAAGAAGGAGAAGAAGAAGAAGATGAAGATGAAAAAGAAGATGATGAATAAAGAAGACGTAGACCAAGAAACAAAAAAGATGAAAGAAAAAAGAAGAAATAAAGTAAAAGAAAAGAGAAGGAAGAAGATGAAAGAAGAAGAAAGAAGAAAGACTAAAGAGGAAAGAAGAAAGAAGAAAGAAGAAGGAAGAAGGAAGAAGGAAGAAGAAAGAAATAAGAGAGAGGAAGGTAGAAGGAAGAAGGATAAGAAAGAAGAAAGAAAAAACAAAAAAGAAGAAAGAAGAAAGAAGAAGAAGAAGAAGAAGAAGAAGGGGACAGAGAAGGAAAAGCAGAAAGAGGAAGAGGAGAACGAGAAGGAAGTGCAAGTTAAGGAGAAGGAGAAGGAGAAGGAGTAGGAGAAGGAGAAGGAAAAGGATAAGAAGAAGAGGGAGAAAAAGAACAAGAAGAAGAAGAACAAGGGGAAGAAGAGGAATAAGAAGAAGAAGAAGAAGAAGCAGAAGCAGATGAGGAAGAAGAAGAAAAAGAAGAAGTAGAAGTAAGAGAAGAGAAGAGGAAGAAGAAGAAGAAGAGGAAGAAGAAGAAGAAGAAGCAGAAGCAGAAGAAGAAGAAAAAGAAGAAGTAGAAGTGAAAGAGATGCAGGAAGAAGAAGAAGAGGAAGAACAAGAAGAAGGAGAGGAATATATAGAAGAAGAGGGTGAAGAACAACAAGAAGATGAAGAAGAAGAAGAAGAAGAGGAAGAAGAGCAAGAAGAAGAAGGGGAAGAAAAAAAAGAAGAAGATGAATAAGCTGAGGAAGATGAAGAACAAGATGAGGACAAAGAAGAAGAAGTACAAAAAGAAGAAGGAGAAGAAGAAATAGAAGGAAAAGAATAAGAAGAAGAAGAAGGTTAAGAAGAAGAAGAAGAAGAAGATGAGGAAGAAGAAGAAGAAGAAGAAGAAGAAGAAAAAGAAGAAGAAGAGGAGAAAGAAGAAGAAGAAGGGGAAGAAGAATAATAAACTGGGGATGATAAAGAAGTAGGGGAAGAAGTAGAAGATGAGGAAGAAGCAGAACAGGAAGACGAAGAGGAAGAAGAAGTAGAGGAAGAAGAAGAGGAAGAAGAAGAAGAAGAAGAAGATGATGAAGGAGTGGAAGAAGAGGAAGAAGAAGAGGAAAAAGAGCAAGAAGAAGAGGAAGAAGTAGAAGAAGAAGAAGAAGAAGAAGAAGAAGAAGACGAAGAAGAAGAGGAAGAAGAAGTGGAAAAAGAGAAAGAAGAAGAAGAAAAAGAAGAGAAGAAGAAGAAGAGAAAGAAGAAGAGAAAGTAGTAGAAGAAGAAGAAGAAGACGAAGAAGAAGAGCGAGATGAAGAAGAGGAAGATGAAGAGGAAGAAGTAGAAGAAAAAGAAGAAAAAGAAAAAGAAGAAGATTAAGAAGAAGAAGAAGAGAAGAAGAAGAAGAGGAAGAAGAAGAAGAAGAAGAAGAAGAAAATGAAGTAGACGAAGAAGAAGAACAAAAAGAAGCAGAAGAAGAAGTAGAAGAAGAAGTAGTAAAAGAAAAAGTAGTAGAAGAAGAAATAGAAGAAGTGAAAGACGAAGAAAAAGAAGAAGAAGATGATGAAGAATTAATAGAAGAAGAAGAAGAAGAAGAAGAAGAAAGAAAGGAGGAAGAAAGAAGAAGAAAGAAAGAGGTAGAAAGGAGAAGGAAGAAGTTGAAAGAAGAAGATAGAAGAATAAAGAAGAAAGAAGAAAAAAGTAGGAAAAAAGAAGGAACAAGGAAGAAGAAAGAAGCAAGAAGCAAGAAGGAAGGAATAAGATAGAAGGAAGAAGGAAGAGGGAAAGAGATAAGAAGAATGAAGGAAGAAGGAAGATAGAAGAAGGAAGGAGGAAGGAGATAAAGGAGAATAAGAAGAAGAAGAAGAAGAAGGGGAAGGAGTAGAAGAAGAAGAAGATGAAGAAGAGGAAGATGATGAGGAAGTGGAAGAGGAAGTGGCATAGGAAGAAGATGATGAAAAGGAAGTGGAAGAAGAAGAAGAAGAGGAAAAGAAGATGTAGAAGAAGAAGAAGAAGAAGAATAACATGAAGTAGTCGAAGAAGAAGAAGGATAACAAGAAGATGAAGAAGAAGATGATGAAGAAGAAGAAGTAAAAGAGGAAGAAGAGGAAGAAGAAGTAATATAAGAAGAAGTAGTAGAAGTATCAGTAGAAGAAGAAGTAGTGGAAGAAGAAGTAATAGAAGAAGAGGAAGAAGAAAGGAAGAAGTACAAGAAGAAGTATTAGTACTCGTAGAAAAAGAAGAAGTATAAAAAGAAGAAGAAGAAGACTAAGATGAAGAAAAAGAAGGAGAAGGAGAAAGAGAAGAAGAAGAAGAAGAAAAATAAGATGAACAAGACGAAGAGAACAAGAAGAAGAAGAGAAAGAAGAAATAGAAGAAGAAGATGATGAGGAAGCAAAAGAAGACGAACAAGAAGAAGAAGAAGAAAAAAAAAAGAAGAGGAAGACGAAGAGGAAGAAGAAGTAGAATAATAATAACAATAATAATAATAATAAAATGATGATGATGAAGAAGAAGAAGTTTAAAAAGAATTAGAAGAAGAAGGAGAAGAAGGGGATGAAGAAGAGTACGAACAAGAGGAGGAGGAAGAAGAAGAACAAAAAGAAGAATAAAAAAAAGAACAAGAAGAAAAAGAACAAGAAGAAAAAGAAGAAGAAGAAGAAGAAGAAGAAAAAGTAGAAGAACAAGAATGAGAGGATGATGAAGAAGTAGAAGAAGTAGAAAAAGTAAAAGAAGTAGAAGTTGATGAAGAAGAAGAAGAAGAATAAGATAAAAAAAGAAGATGAGAAGAAGATGAAGAGGAACAAGAAGTAGCAGAAGTAGAAGATGAAGATGAAGAAGAAGAAGAAGAAGATGAGGAAGAAGAAGAAGAAAAAGAAGAAAAAGAAGAAATAGAAGAAGAAGAAGAAGTCGTAGAAAAAGAGAAGAAGAAATAGAAGATCAAGAAGAAGACGAAGAAGAAGGAGAAGAAGAAAAAGAAGAAGAAGAAGAGGAGGAAGAAGAAGAAGGAGAAAAAGAGGAAGAACAATAAGATGAAAAAGAATAAGAAATAGAAGAATAGGAAGGAGAAGAGGAAGAAGAAGAAGAACTACTAGAAAGAGAAGAAGAATAAGTAGTAGTAGTAGTAGTAGTAGTAGTAGAAGAAGAAGAAGAAGAAGAAGAAAAAGATGAAGAAGAAAAAGAACAAGAAGAAGATGAAGAGGAACAAGAAGTAGAAGAGGTAGAAGAAGAAGAAGAAGAAGAAGAAGAAGAAGAGGAAGAAGAAGAAGTAGAAGAAGAAGATGAAGAGGGATAAGAAGTAAAAGAAGAAGAAGAAGAAGAAAAGGATGAGGAAGAATAAGTAGAAGAAGAAGAAAAAGATGAAGAAGAGGAAGAAGAAGAAGAAGACGAAGATGAAGATGAAGAAGAAGCAGAAAAGGAAAAATTTGAAGAAGCAGATTAAGATGAAGAAGAAGAAAAGTAAGAAGAAGATGAGGAAATAGAAAAAATAGAAAAAGAAGAAGACGAAGAAGAAAAAGAAGAAGAAGAAGAAGAAAAAGAAGAAGAAGAATTAAAGTAGGAGGTGGAAGAAATTGAAGAAGAAGAAGAAGAAGAAAAAGGAGAAGAAGTGGGAGAAGAAAAGGAAGGAGAAAAAGTAGAAGAAGAAGAAGAAGGGGAAGAAGAAGAAGAGGAAGAAGAAGAAGATGGAGAAGAAGAGGAAGAAGAGAATAAAAAGGAAAAGAAGAAGAAGAAGGTGAAGAAGAGGAAGAAGAAGAAGATGTGAAAGAAGAAGAAGAAGAAGTGGAGGAGGAGTAGGAAGAAGAAGAAGAAGAAGAAGAAGAAGGGAAAGAGGAAGAAGAAGAAGAAGAAGAAGAGGAAGAAGAAGAAGAAGGAGAAGAAGAATACGAAGATGAGGAAGAATAAGGAGAAGAATAAGAAGATGATGATGATGATGAAGTTGAAGAAGAGAAAGAAGAAGATGAAGAAGAAGAATAAAACAGGTTATTGAATAGTTGGCAAGGGCACAGGTATTACGGTTTGGCGATTTGGCATTAAGGAGGGAAGCACTCAAGGTTATGGATTAGGGATTTGGGTTTATTGATTAAGAATTAAGGATTTGGGATTAGTAATTAGGATTATGGTTTAGGAAATGGCAATTGAAGAATAGGGATTTAGTAATAGGGATTAGGAATTAGTGGTTATAGATTAAGGATTAAGGATTAATGATTATGGATAATGGATTAGATTAGAGACTATGGATTAGGAATTAAAGATTAATGGATTAAGGATTAAGTATTAAGGATTAGGGATTAGGGATTAAGGATTAGAGATTAGGGATTATGAATTAGAGATTAGAGAATAGACATTAGAGATTAGAGATTTGAGATTAAGAATTAAGGATAAGGGATTAGAGATTAAGGATTAACGATTAAAGATAAAAAATTAGGGATTAGGAGTTAGAGATTAGGGATTTGGTATTAATGTTTAGCGATTAGGGATTAGGGATTTAAGATTAAGGATTAGAGATGGATTAAAGATTAAGGATTATGGATTAGTTATTAGGGATTAGGGATTTGATTTTGGGGATTAGAGATTTGAGATTAGGGATTAGGGATTAGAGAGGGAGGTATTAGGGATTCCAGATTAGGGATTAAGGAGTAATTCCTAATCCTTAATCTCTAATTCCTAATCCTTAATCCCTGAGAGAATGAGAAGAAGGAAAAGAAGAATAAAAAGAAGAAGAAGAAGAAGAAGAAGAAGAATAAGAAGTAGTAGAAGAAGAAAGAACAAAGAAGAAAGAATGAAGAAGAAAGGAGAAGGAAGAAGAAGGCAAAAGAAGAGAAAAGAAAGAAGGAAGAAAAAAGAAAAAAGAAAGAAGAAAGAAGAAGGAAGAACAAAAAAGGAAGAAGGAAGAAGCAAAAAGAAAAAAAGGGAAAACGAATAAAGAAGTAAGACGGAAGAAGGAAGGAGGAAGGAAGGAGGAAGAAAGAAGGAAGAAGTAACAGGGAAGACTGAAGAAGAAATAAGAAAGAAGAAAGATAAAAGAAGACACAATAAGAAGAAGAAGAATGAGAAACAGAAGGAAATGAAGGAAGAAGAGAAAGAGTAAAAAAAGGTGAAGGAGAAGGAGAAGAAGAAGAGGAAGATGAGAAAGAAGAAGAGGAAAAGGAAGAAGAGAAAGATGAAGAAGAAAAAGAACTAGAAGGAGAAGATGAAGGAGGAGGAGAAGAAGAAGAAGAAGAAGAAGAATAAAAAAGAGTAGCAGTAGAAGAAGAAGAAGAAGAAGAAGAGTAGAAGAAGATGAGGATGATGTTGAAGACAAAGAAGAAGAAGAAGAAGAAGAAGACAAAGAAGAAGAAGAAGGAGAAGGAGAAGAAGAAGAAGAACATAAAGAAGAAGTACTAGTTGTAGTAGTATCCATAGACGAAGACGAAGACGAAGAAGAAGTAGAACAAGAAGAAGGAGGAGGAGAAGAAGAAGAAGAAGAAGAACATGAACAAGAAGAGGAAGAAGAAGAAAATGAGGAACAAGAGGAAGAAGAAGAAAAAAATGTATAAAAAGAAGGAG
Source organism: Vanilla planifolia (assembly GCA_023846275.1). NCBI lineage: Eukaryota > Viridiplantae > Streptophyta > Magnoliopsida > Asparagales > Orchidaceae > Vanilla > Vanilla planifolia. The sequence goes on from JAIUJO010002032.1 coordinate 79,732, forward strand.
ATATTGGAGGGAAAGAAGAAGAAGAAGGCGATGAAGAAGAAGCAGAAGAGAAATAAGTATTAGAAGGCGAAGAAGAGGAAGAAGAGGAAGAAGAGGAAGAAGAGGAAGAGAAGAAAGAAGGAGAGGAAGAAAACGAGCAAGATGAGGAAGAAATGGAAGAAGAAGAAGATGAGGAAGAAAAAGAAGAGGAAGTCGAAGAGGAAGAAGAAGAAGAAGAAGGATAGGAAGAAGAAGAGGAAGAAGAAAAAGAAGAAGCAGAAGAGCTAGAACAAGATGAAGAAGAAGAGGAAGAAGTGGATGAAAAAGGGAAGGAAAGAGAATAAGAAGAAGAAGAAGAAAAAGAAGTAGAAGATGATGATGAAGAAGAAGAAGAAGAAGAAGAGGAAGAAGAAGAAGAAGAAGAAGAAGAAGAAGAAGAAGTGGAGGTTGAAGAAGAGGATGAAGTGGAACTAGAGGAGGAAAAAGAAGAACTTGAAAAAGAAGATGTAGAAGAAGATAAAAAAAGGAGAAGAAGAACGAGAAGAAGAAGTAGAAGATGAAGAAGGAAAAGAAGAAGAAGAAGAAGAAGAAGAAGAAGAAGAGGAAGAAGATGAAGTATAGGATGAAGAAGAACAAGACGAAGAAGAAGGACAAGAAGAAGAAGAAGAAGTAGAAGTCGAAGAAGAAGAAGAAGAAGAAAAAGAAGAAGAAAAAGTAGAAGAAGAAGAAGAAGAAGAAAAAGTAGAAGAAGAAGAAGAACAAGAAGAAGAACAAGAAGAAGAGGAAGAAGAAGAAGATGAGGAGGAGGATGAGGAAGAAGAGAAAGGAGAAGAAGAAGATGATAAGAAAGAAGAAGAAGAGGATGAAAAAGAAGAAGAGGGAAAAGAAGAAGAGGAAGAAGAAAAAGAAGAAGAAGAAGAAGAATAAAAAGAAGAAGAAGAGGAAGAAAAGGATGAACAAGAGGAAGAAGAAGAAAGGAAATAAGGGGAAGAAGTGGATGAAGAACAGGAAGTAGGAGAAAAAGGATAAGAAGAAGAAGAAGAAATAGAAGAAGTAGAACAAGAAGCAGTAGAAGAAGTAGTAAAAGAAGAAGTAGATGGAGAAGAAGAAGAAGTAGAAGTGGATGAAGAAGAAGAAGGAGAAGAAGAAGAAGGAGAAGAAGATTAAGAAGAAGAACTGGAAGAAGAAGATAATTACGAAAAGTGGGATTAAGGATTTGGAATTAGAGATTTTGGAGTTAGCAATTAGTGATTAGGGATTAGGGAGTAAAGGTTAGAGAGTAAGTAAATAGGATTAGAGATTAGAGTTTAGGGATTAAGGATTAGGGATAAGGGGTTAGGGATTAAAGTGGAAGAGATTAAGGATGAAAGGATTAATGACTAAGGAATAGAGTTTAGGGATTAAGAAATATTGAATTAATTATTAAAAATTATGGTTTTGAGATTTGGGATTTAGGATTAAGTGTAGAGATTTAAGAATACAGATTGGGTATTGAGGATTATTGATTAGAGATTAAGGATTAGAGATTAGAGGATTAAGGATTACAAATTAGAGATTATGGAGACGAAAGAAGGAGAAAGAGAAGTGTAAGAAGAAGAAGATGATGATGATGATGATGAAGTGGTAAAAGAAATAGAAAAAGAAGAAGAAGAAAAAGAAGATGAAGAAGAAGAAGAAGAAATAGAAGAAGAAGAAGAAGAAGAAGATGAAAAAGAAGAAGAAGGAGAAGATGTTGTCGAAGAAGAATATGAAAAAGAAATAGAAAAGGAAAAAGAATAAGAAGAAGGAGAAGAAGAAGAATAAGAATAGGAAGAAGAAGAAGAAGAAGAAGAAAAAGAAGAAAAACAATTTCAGAAAGAAGAAAAGGATGAAGTAGAGGAAGAAATAGAAAAGGAAGATGAAGAAGAATAGGGAAAAGAAGAATAGGTAGAAGAAGAAGACGTAGAAGAAGAAGAAGAAGATGAAGTGGAGGAAGAAGAAGAAGAAGAAGAAGAAGAAGAAGAAGAGGAAGAAGAAGAGTAAGAAGAAGAAGAAGGTGAGGAGAATGAAGAAGAAGAGAGAGAGGAAGATGAGGATGAAAAGGATGTAGAAGAAGGAAAAGATGAAGAAGAAGTGGTGAAAGAAAAAGTAGAAGAAGAAAAGGAAGAACAGATCGATTAAGGATTAGGGATCAAAGGTTAAGGGTTAGGGACTAAACATATGGTATTATGGATTAATGAAGAAGAGCATACTTATTAAAGATTAGTGAACAAGGATTAAGAACTAAAGCATTTATTTTTATGGATTAGGGCTTTGAGATTAGGGATTTAGGATTAAGGATTAGGGATTAAGGAATAGGGATTAAAGAATAAAGATTAGGGATTAAGGATTAACGATTCGTGATTAGGGATATAGGATTAAGGATTATAGATTATAGATTAGGGATTAGTGATTAAGGGATTAAAAATTAGAGATTAGGAAAAAAAGGAGAATAAAGAAGGAGGGAGAGAAGAGTAAGAGAAGAAGAAGAAGAAAAAGAAGGTGAAGAACTAGAAGAAGAAGAAGAAGAAGAAGATGAAGAATTAGAAGAAGATGATGATGATGAAGACGAAAAAGAAGAAGAAGACAAAGAAGAGGAAGATGAAGATGAATAAGAAGAAGAAGAAGAACAAGAAGAAGAGAAGACTAAAAAGAAGAGGAGGAAGTAGAAGAAGTAGATGAAAAAGAAGAAGAAGAAGAAGAAGAAGAAGAAACAGAAGGAAAAGAAGAAGAAGAAGGAGAAGAAGTAGAAGAAGAAGAGAAAAAAGGAGGAGAAGAAGAAGAGAAAGAAAAAAAATAGAAGAAGAAGAATAATAAGAATAAGAAGGAGAAGGAGAAGAAGAAGAAGAAGAAGAAAGAAGAAAAACAAGTAGGGGAAGAAGAAGAAAAAAGAAGGCATAGAAGAAGAAGAAGAAGAAGATGATAAAGAAGAAGAAGGGGAAAAAGAAGAAGAAGAAGAAAAGGAATAAGAAGAAGAAGATGATGAGGAAGAAGAAGAAGAAAATGATGAGGAAGAAGAAGAAGAAGGTGAAGATGAGGAAGAAGAAGAGGAAGAATAAGAAGAAGAAGAGGAAGAAAATAAAGAAGTAGAAGAAGAAGAGGAAGAAGGGATGGATAATCGATTAGGGATCAGGGGTAAAGGGTTAGGGATTAGAGTTTAGGGAATAAAGAATGATGGATTAGGGATTATTTATAAAGAAATAGTAATTAAAGAATAGGGAGGTAGAGATTAGGAATTAGGGATTAAGGATTTGGGATTTAGGAATTAGGGATTAGGGTTTATGGATTAGGGATTATTTATAGGGAGTAGAGATTTGGGAGAAAGTAAAAGGGAATTGGGAGTAGGGGTTAAGGATTAGAGATTAGGGATTTGGGATAAAGGGATTAATAATTATAGAATAAAGATTGGGAATTAAGAATTAAGGGATTTGTTACTAAGGGTTAGGGATTTTCTATTGAGGATTAGGAAATAGATTTAAGAATTAGAGATTAGAGATTAGGGATGTTGGATTTGGGATTAGAGATTAGAGATTAGGGACTAGAGGTTAAGGGATCAAGATTAGCATTAAAGATTAAGGATTAAGGATTAGGAGTTAGTGATTAAGGATTAGGATTTAGGGATAAGAGATTAGAGATTAAGAATTATAGATTATAGATTAGAGATTAATGATTAAGGATTAGGGATCAAAGATAAGGTATTAGAGACTAGAGTAGAAATTAGAGATTAGGGATTAAAAGTTAGGGATTAAAGTTTAGGGGTTAGAGACTCGTGATGTATTAGTGTTTAAGAATTAAAGATTAAGGACAAGGAAGAACGAAGAAGGAAGTACTAAGAAGAAGAAGAAAGAAGAAAGAAGGAAGAGGAAAGAAGGAAAGAAGAAGAAGAAGAAGAATAAAGAAGAAAGAAAGAAGAAGGAAGGAGGAAGGAAGGAGGTTAGAAGAATGAAGAGGAAGAAGGAACAAGAAAGAAGAAAGAAGAAAGTAGAAACATGAAAGAAGAAAAAAGAAAGAAGAAGAGGAAGAAGAAGATGAAGAAAATGATGAAGGAGAAGGAAAAGAATAAGAAGTAGAATAGGAAGACAAAGAAGAAGAACAGGAAGAAGATGAAGAAGAAAAAGAAGAATAAGAATGACAAGAAGAACGAGAAGAAGAATTGGAAAAAGAGGAAGAAGAAGAAGTAGAAAGTAGAAGAAAGAAGAAAGAAGAAAGAGAAAAGAAGGAAGAAAGAAGATGGAAGGAGGAAGGAAGATGGAATGAGGAAAAGGAGAAGGAAGAAGAAATAAGCAAGAAATAAAAAGGAAAAAGGAATAAGGAAGATGGAAGAAGGAAGAAGGAAGAAGGAAGAAGGAAGAAGATGATGAAGAAGAAGAAGAAAAAGAAGAAGACGAAGAAGTGGAAGAGTAAGAAGAAGTAGAGGAAGCGTTAGAAGAAGACGAAGAGGAACTGGAACAAGCAGAAGAAACAGAAGAAGAAGATAAAGAAGAAGAGGAAGAAGATAAAGAAAAAGAAGAAGATGATAAGGAAGAAGAAAAAGAAAAAGAAGAAGAAGAAGAAGATGAAGAAGAAGAAGAAGAAAAAGAAGATGCAGAATAAGAAGAAGAAGAAGAAGAAGAAACAAAAGAAGAAGAAGAAGAAGAAGAAGAAGAAGAACTGGTAGACGAAAAAGAGGAAGAAGAAGAAGAAGAAGAAGATGAAGAAGAAGAGAAGAAGAAGTAGACAAAGTGGAAGAGGAAGAAGTGAAAGAAGAAGAAGAAGAAAAAGGAGAAGAAGAAGAGGAAATAGAAGGAGAAGAAGAAGTAGAAGAAGAGGAATGGGAAGAAGAAGAAGACAAAGAAGTAAACGAAGAAAGGAAGATGAAAAAGAAGACGAAGTAGATGAAGAAGTAGAAGAAGAAGAAGAGGTAGAAGAAGAAGAGGAAGAAGATGAAGTCAAAGAAGAAGAAGAAGAAGAAGAATAAGAAGCAAAAGTAGAAGAAGAAGAAAAAGAAGAAGAGGGGTAGGAAGAAGTAGAAGAAGAAGAACATAAAGAAGAAGAAGAAGAAGAAAAAGAAGAACAAGAATAAGAAGAGGAAGAACAAGAAGAAGAGAAGAAAAGAAGAAGAAGAAGTGGAAGAGGAGGAAGAAGAAAAAGTAGAAGAAGTACAAGAATAAGAATAGGAAGAAGAAGAAGAAGAAGAAGAAAGAAGAAGAAGAAGAAGAAGAGAAGACGAAGAAGAAGAAGAAGAAGAAGAGGAAGTAAAAGAAGAAGAAGAAATGGAAGAAGAGGAAGTCCAAGAAGAAGAAGAAGAAGAAGGGAAAGAATAAGAAGAGGAAGATGAAAAAGAAAAAGTAGAAGAAGAAAGAAGAAGAAGAAGGAAGCAGGAAGAAAAAAGATGGCAGAAAAAATAAGGAAGAAGAAAAAAGGAAGAAGAAAGAAGTAGTAGTAGTAGAAGAAGAAGAAGAGGAGGAAAAAGAAGAAGAAGAAGTAGAAGAAGGAGAAGAAGAAGAAGACGGAGAAGAAGTAGAAGGAGGAGGAGAAGAAGAAGACGAAGAGGAAGAAGAAGTAGTAGTTGAAAAAGAAGAAGTAGATGAAGAGGAAGGAGAAGATGAAGAAAAAGAAGAAGAAGAAGAAGAAAAAGAAGAAGAAAGATTATGGATTAGTGAGTGATGACTTAAGGATTAAGAATTAGGTCTTAGGGATTAAGGGGTTAGGCTTTATGGAAGGAGGGATTTGGGACTCAGGATTAGGGATTAAGGATTAGTGATTAGGGATTCTGGATAAAATTGAGGTTAAGGTTTAGGGATTAGAGAATAAGAAATAGGGATTTAGGTGTAAGGATTAGGAATTAAGGATTAAGGTATAAGGATTAAAGATTAAGGATTACGGATTCAGAATAATAAATTAAGAGATTACAAATTAAGTATTACAGATTAGGGATTAGGGATTAAAGTTTAAGGATTAGAGCTTAGGAATTAAGAATTATGGATTAAAAGATTACGAACTAAGTATTAGGGATTATGGATTGAGGATTCGGGATTGAGGATTATGAATTAAGGGTTAGAGATTAGCAATTTTGGATTAAGAATTCAGGATGAGGGATTAACGATTAGGGATTAGGGATTCAAGATTAATGATTAAGGATTAAGAATTAGAGATTAGGAATTATGTTTTAAAGTTTAAGGACTAACGATTAGGCATTAGGGATTAGGAGTTAGAGTTTAAGGATTAATTGTTAAGAATAAAGGATTAGAGATGTATTAAAGATTAAATATTACGAATTAGTTATTAAGAAGAAAACGAAAGGAAGAAGAACATCAAGATGAAGTAGTAAATGAAGAAGAACAAAAAGAAGAAGAAGAAGATGAGGAGGAAGGAGTAGTGGAAGAAGACTAAGAAGGAGGAGAGGTTTATTAGAGATCAAGGATTATAGCTTAGGGATTATGGATTAAGGATAAAGAGATTAGTGATTATAGATTAAGGATAAGGGGGTTAAGAGATTATGGACTAAGAAGAAGAAGGAGAAGAAGATGAAGAAGAAGAAGAAGAAGAACAAAGAAAGAAGAAAGAAGAAGAATGAAGAAGAAAGAAGAAGGAAGAAGAAAAAAGAAAGAAGAAAGAAGAAAATGGAAAGAAGGATGAAGAAGGAATAAGGAAAAAGAAAGAAAAAAGAAGGAAGAAGGAAGAAGTAAGAAGGAACAAGGAAGAAGGATGAAGCAAGAAGGAAGAAGGAAGAAGGAAAAATAGAGGAGGAAGGAAGAAGGAAAAATAGAGGAGGAAGGAAGAAGGAAGATGAAAGGTGAAAGGAAGGAGGAAGAAAGAAGAAGAAATTATAAGGGAGAAACAAGAAACAAGAAAGAAGAATGAAGAAGAAGAAGAAGAAGAAGATGAAGAAGAAGGAAGAGCACGAAGAAGAAGAAGAACAAGAAGAGATAGAAGAAGAAGAAGAAGAAAGTAGAAGAAAAGGGAGAAGAAGAAGAACAAAAAGAAGAAGAGGAAGAAGAAGGAGGAGATGGAGAAGAGTAAGAAGAAGAAGAAGAAGAAGAGGAAGAAAGAAGAGAAGACGAAAAGTTGATGAAGAAGAAGAAGAAGAACAATAGGAAGAAGAAGAATAAGAAGCAAAAATAGAAAAAGATGAAAAACAAGAAGTAGAAGAAGAAGATGAAGGAGGAGGAGGAGGAGGAGGAGGATGAGGAGAAGAAAAAGAAGAAGAAGAAGAAGAAGAAGAAGAAGAAATAGAAGAGGAAGAAGAAGAACAAAAAGGAGAAGAAGTAGAAGAAGAAAAAGAAGTAGAACAAGTGGAAGAAGAAGAAGAGAAAGAGGAAGAAGAAGAAGAAGAAGAAGATGAAGAAAAAAAAAGAAGAATCGGAAGAAGAGGAAAAAGAAGAAGACATAAAAGAAGAAGATGAAGAAGTAGAAGAAGAGGAAGGAGAAGAATAAGAGGACGAAGAAGAAGAGGAAGAGGAAGTTGAAGAAGAAGAAGAAGAAAAAGAAGAGAAAGAAGAGCAAAGAGAAGAAGAAGAGGAGGAAAATGAGTAAGAAGAGAAAAAAGAAGATGGGGTTTAGGAAGTAGAAGAAGAAGAAGAGGTAGAAGAAGAAGAAGAAGGGGAAGAAGAACAAGAAGTAGAAGAAGAAGAAGAAGAGATGGATTAGTAATTAAGGATTATAGGCTTGAGATTTGAGATTAAGAAATGAAGGATTAGGCATTAGGTATCAAGGAATATGAGTTAAAGAATTATCTTTTAGTGATTAAGGATTATGGATTTGGGATTAGAGATGAAGTAATTAATGATTAGAGATTAGAGATTAAAAATTAAGAATTAAGGAATGAATTATTATGGATTAAGGATTAGAGTTTAGGGATTAGAGATTAAGGATTTTTTATTAGGGATTAGGATTAGAGAAAAATGATTAAGGGCTAAGGATTAGAGATTAAGGATGCAAGATTTAGGCCTAGAGATTAGAGATTTGGGAAAAGAGATTAAGGGATTAGGATTAGAATTAGAGATTAAGGATTAAGGATTAGAGATTAGCAATTAAGGATTAGGGATTAGGGAATAGAGATTTTGGATAGGGATAATGGGTTATAGATTAAGGATTAAGGATTAGGTATTAGGGATTAGAGTTTAAGGATTAGAGATTAGAGATTAGAGGTTAGGGATTAAAGATTAAGGTTTAGAGATTAGGGATTAAGGATAAGGGATTAAAGATTAGTAATTAAGGGTAAGGGATTAGGGATTAGAGATTAAGGATTAGGGGTTAGTGATTAGGTATTAAGGATTAGTGAATAAGGATTAGTGAATAAGGATTAGGGATTAATGATTTAGGATTAAGGATTAAGGAATATAGATTGGGGATTAGAGATTGAGGAATAAGGATTAAGCATTATGGGTTAATGATGGTTTATGGAATACGGATTAAGGAGGGATGCATTAGGCATTATTGATTTAGGGATGAGAGATTGGGAGAGGAGGGTTAAAGAGTATGAATTAGAAAATAAAGATTAACAATTACAAAGAAGGAGGAGAAGAAGAAGAAGAAGAAGAAGAAGGACAAGAACAAATGGAAAAAAGAGAATAAGAAAAAGAAGACGACGACGAAGAAGAGGAAGAAAAAGAGGAAGATGAGCAAGAAGAGGAAGAAGAAGAAGAAGAAAATAAAGAAGAAGAAGAAAAAGAAGAAGAAGAACATGAAGAAGAAGAAGAAGACGATGATGATGATGAACAAAAGAAAGAAAAGGAAGAAGAAGAAGAAGAAGAAGAAGAAGAAGAAGAGGAAGAGGAAGAAGAAGAAGAAGAAGAAGAAGAAGAAGGGGAAGAGTAAGGTGAAAGAGATGAAGAAGAAGGTGAAGAAGTTGATGATGAAGAAGAAGAAGCAGAAGAAGAAGAGGAAGATGAAGAGGAAGAAGAAGAAGAAGAAGAAGAAAATGAAGAGTAAGATGAAGAAGAAAAGGATGAAAAACAAGAAGAAATGACTAAGAAAAATTGATGAAGAAGAAGAAGAACAAGAAGAAGAAAAAGAAAAAGAAGATGATGAAGTAGAAGAAGAAGAACAACAACAAGAAATAGAAGAAGAAGAAGGAGAAGAATAAGTAGACGAAGAAGAAGAGGAAGAAGAAGAGGAAAAAGAAAAAGAAGTAGAAGAAGATGAACAAGAAGAAAAAGAAATGAAGAATAAGAAGAGGAAAAATAAGAAGAGGAAGAAGAAGAATACATAGAAGAAGAAGTAGAAGAAGAAGAGCAAGAAGAAAAAGAAAAAGAAAAAGATGAAGAAGAAGGAGGACAAGTAGAAGAAGAAGGAAAAGAAGAAGAAGAAGAGGAAGATGAAGACAAAAAAGATGGAGAAGCAGAAGATGAAGAAGAAGTAGAAAAACAAGAAGAAGAGAAGAAGAAAAAGAAGAAGAAGAGGAAGATGAAGAAAACGAAGAAGAAGAACAAGAAGTAGAGGAAGAAGAAGAAGAAGAAATAAAAGAAGAAGAGGAAGAAATAGAAGAAGAATAGGAAGAAAAAGATATTGATGTTGTTGAAGAAGAAGAAGAAGGAGAAAAAGAAGTAGCAGTAGTTGAAGAATATGAAGAAGACAAATAAGAAGATGAAGAAGAAGAAGAAGAAGAAGAAGAGCAGAAGAAGAAGAAGAAGTAAAAGAAGAAGAAGAAGAAGAAGATGATGATGATGACGATGATGAAAAATAAATAAAAGAGGAAGGAGAAGAAAAATAAGAAGGAGAAGAAGAATAATAAGGAGAAAAAGAAGAAAAAGAAGAAGATGAAGAAGAAGCAGAAAACAAGTAGAGGAAGAAGATGTGGAAGAAGAGGAAGAAGAAGAAGAAGAAGAAAAAGAAAAAGAAGACGAAGTAGAGGAAAAAGTAGAAGAGGAAGAAGAAGAAGACATAGAAGAAGTAGAAGAAGAGTAAAAAGAAGAAGAGGAAAACGAAGAAGAAGAAAACAAGGGAGAAAGGGAAGAGTAAAAAGAAGAAGAAGATGAAGAAGTTGAAGAAGAAGAAGAAGAAGAAGAAGAGAAAAAAGAAGATGAAGAGGAAAAAGAAGAAGCAAAATAAGAAGAGGAAGATGAAGAAAAATAAGACAAACAAGAAGAAGAGAGGAAAAAAAGATTAAGAAGCAGAATAAGAAGAAGAAGAAGGGCAAGAAGGAAAAGAAGAAATAAAAGGAGAAGAAGGAGGAGGAGGAGAGGGAGAAGGACAAGGAGGAGAAGAAGAAGAAGATATAGAAGGGGAAGAAGGAGTAAAAGAAGAAGAAGAAGAAGTGGAAGAAGAAGAAGAAGAAAAAGAAGTAAAGGAAGAAGAAGTGGAAATAGAAGAGGAAAGACAAGAAGAAGAAGAAGTAGAGGAAAAAGAAGTGGAGGAAGAAGAAGAAGAGGAGAAAGAAGATGAAGGTAGCGAAGAAGAGGATGAAGAAGAAGAAGAAGAAGAGGAGGAGGAGGAAGAAGAAGAAGATGAAGAGGAGGAAGAAGAATAAAAAGTAGAAAATGAGGAAGATTGGGAAGAGAAGGTGGAAGTAGAAGACAAAGATGAGGAAGAAGAAGAGGAAGAGGAAGTGGAAGAAGAAGATGAGGAGGAAGAAGAAGAAGTAGGTGAAGAAGAGGAAGAAGTGATAGATTAGGGTTTAGGTGTTTGGGATTAGGGATTAAGGAATGAAGGAAAATGGATTAGGTATCAGGAGATATAGATTAAAGATTAAAGTGGGAGGGATTAGGGATTATGGAATAGTGATTTGGGATTTCGGAGTTAGTAATTAAGAATTGAGGTTTAGGGATTAGGAATTAAAGATTTGTGCAAAAAGATTAAGTAATAGGGATTAGGAGTTAGAGATTAAAGATTAAGGATTGGGATTATAGATGAAGGATTAATAATTAGGGATTAGGAAGTTAGTATTAAGACATTAAATATAAGGATTAGGGATTAGAGGTTAGTGATTTGGGATTAAGGATGACTGTTTAAGATTTGAGATTAGAGATTAGGGATTAGAGATAAAAATATTAGGTTTAGCATTAGACATTAGTGATAGATGATTAAGAATTTTGGATTACTGATTAAGGATTAGGGATTAGAGATTATGAATTAGGATTATAGATTATAGATTAGGGACAAGGGTTTAGGGAATAAATATTAAGGATTGGAGATTAAGAATGATGTTGTGATTACGGATTAAAGATTAAGGATTAGGGAGATGGAAGAAGAAAGAAAGAAGAAGGAAGATGGAAGAAAGAAGTAGTAGAGGAGGAGGAGGAAGAAGAAGATGAAAAAGAAGAAGAAGAATAGAAGGAAGAAGAAGATCAAGAATAAAAAACAAGGAAGAGGAAAGAAGGAAGAATAAAAATGAAAGAAGGAAAGAGAAAGAAGGAAGAAGGAAGAAGGAAGGTGAAAGAAGATAGAAGAAAAAAGAAAGAAGGAAGAAAGAAGAAGAAGAAGAAGGAGTAGAAGGAGAATGAGGAAGAGAAGGTGAAGGAGAAAAAGATGAAGAAGGAGAAGGAGATGGATGAGTAGGAGAAGGAGGAGGAGAAGGAGGAGCTGGAGAAAGAGAAAAGTAAGGTGTAGAAGAAGAAAAAGAAGAAGAAGAAGAAGATAAAGAAGGTGATGGAGAAGAAGAAGAAGAAAAAAGAAATAAATGAAGAAGAAGAAGAAGTTGATGTAGAAGACAAATACGAAGAACAAGAAAAGAAGTTAGAGCAGAAGATGGTGAAGAGGAATAAGATGAAGAAGAAGAGGAGGAGGAAGAAGAAGAAGAAAGGGAAGAAGAAATAGACGTGGAAGAAGAAGAAGAGGGATTATGGATGAAGGATTAGGGATTGAGAAAGAAGAAGAAGAAGAAGATGAGGAAGAAGAAGAAGAAGAAGAAGAAGAGGAAGAATAAAGAAGAAAGAAGTAAAGGAGGAGGAGGAAGAAGAAGAAGGAGAGGAAGAAGGGGTAGGAGAAGGAGGACAACAAGGAGGAGGAAGGGAAGGAGAAGGATATTGGGAATGAGAAAGAGAAAGAGCAAGAGAAGGAGATGGAAAAGAAGAAGGAAATGGTGAGGGAGAAGGAGAAGCTGAAAGAAGGGAGAAGTAGAAGAAGGACAAGGAGAAGAATAAGAAGAATAAGAATAAGAAGCAGTAGAAGAAGAAGAAGATGAAGAAAAAGAAGAAGAAGAAATAGAAGAAGAAAAGAAGAAGAAGAAAAAGAAGAAGCAAAAGTGGAAGAAGAAGATGAAGAATTATTAGAAAAAAAGAAAATTTAGAAAGAAAAGAAGGGCATGAGGAAGAGGAGGAAGAAGTGGAAGAAGAAGAAGATGATGATGATGATGATGATGATGATGATGAAGAAAAAGAAGAAGAGGTAGGAGAATAAGACCAAGATGAAGAAGAAGAAGAAGAAGAAGAATAATAAGATTAGGAAGATGAGGAAGAAGAAGAAGGACGAGAAGAAGAAGAAGATAAAGAATAGGAAGAAGTGGAGGAAGAAGTAGAGGATGAAGAGATTGATTAGTGATTAATGATTAGAAGTTAGAGATTAGGGATTAGGGACTACAATTGGAGGGTTTGGGATTAAGTGTTGAGGATTAAGGATTAGGCATTATGAATTAGGGATTAAATATTAGGGATTAAGGATTATTAATTAGTCATTAAGGATTGAGGATTAAGGAACAGGGAGTGTGCATTAATGAATAAGTAATATAGATTAGCGATTAAGAATAAGGTATTAAGGATTAGGATAATGATTAAGGATGAAGGTGTTAATGATTAAAAATTAGGGATTAGGGATAAGGGGTTAAGGATTAAATGATTAATTACTAAGGATTAGGGATTTAGGATTATAAATTAGGGAATAAAGATTAGGGATTGAGGATTAGAGAGTAGTTATAAGGTATTTGAGATTCAGAATTATTGATTAAAGATTAAGGATTAGGGATTAGAGATTAAGTGATAAAGATTAGGGATTAAGGATTATAGATTAGGGATTAGGGGTTAAGTATAAGGGATTAAGGATTAAGGATTTGGGATAAGGGATCAGAGATTAGGGATTATGGATTGCAATTTAAGGATTAGCGATCAGGCATTAGAGATTAAGGTTTAGAGATTTGAGATTAGTAATTAGGGATTATGGATGGATTAGGGTTCAGTGATTAAGGATTTTTTATTAAAGTTTAGAGATTTGGGATTTGGGATTAAGGATTATGGATTAGGGAGGGATTGATTAGGGATTTTAGATTAGTGATTATGGATGAAAGATTAGGTAGGGAGTGATTAAGTAGTAGGGATTAAAGAATGTGGATTAAGGATTACGAAGAAGAAAATGGTGAAGATGAAGAAGAAGAAGAAGAAGAAGAAGTAGTAGAAGAAGAAGAAGAAGAAGAAGAAGAGGATGAAGAAGAAGGCGTAGAAGAAGAGGACGAAGAAGAAGAAGAAGAACTGGAAGAGGAAGAAGGTGAAGAAGAAGAAGAAGAAAAAGAAGAAGAAGTAGAAGAAGTGGAGGAGAAGAAAAAGAAGAAGGAGAAGGTGAAGAAGAAGAAGAAAAAGGAGAAGATGAAGAAGAAGAAGAAGAAGAAGAAGAAGAAAAAGAAGAAGAAGAAGAAAAAGAAAAAGAAGACGAATAGGAAGAAGAAGTAGAAGAAAAATAAGAGGAGGAAGAAGAAGAAGAAGAAGAAGAAGAAGAAGAAGATGAGGAAGAGTAAGATGAGTAAGATGGGGAAGAAGAAGAAAAAGATGAGGAAGAAGAAGAAGGATAAGTGGAAGAAGAAGAAGAAGAAGAAGAATAGGAAGAAGAAGTGGAGGAAGAAGAGGTTGAAGAAGAAGGGATTGATAAGGGATTATGGATTAGAGGTTGAAGATTATGGATTAGAGATTTTGGAGGGATGGAGTATTGATTTGGTGTTAAGGATTAAAGATAAGGCATTATCAATTCAGGATTAAAGATTTGGGATTATTAATTTGGGATTAGAGATTAAAGATTAGAGATTAGGAAGTAGGGAGTAAGGAATGAGGAATAAGTAATATGGATTAGAGATTAGGGTTAAGGAATTGGGATGAAGGGATTTATGATTAAGGTTTACAGATTAAGGATTGAGAGATTAATTACTAAGGATTGGACATTAGGGATTTAGGATTATAGATTAGAGAATAGAGATTAAAGATTAAGAATTAGGGATTTGTTACAAGGGATTCAAGATTCAACATTACTGATTAGAGATTAAGGATTACGGATTAGGGATTAGAGATTAAGTAACAAAGATTAGGATTAAGGACTAGGGTTCGGGATGAAGAATGATGGATTAGCGATATGAGATTAGAGATTAAGGATTACGGATTATACATTAGGGATTAAGGTTTAGGGATTTGAGATTATGGATTATTGGTTAGGGATTAAGGATTATGGATGGATTAGGCATTAGGGACTCGGGACTAAGGATTAGAGATTAGGGATTGGGGGTTAATGATTAGGGATTAGGGAGGGATTGATTAGGGATTAAAGATTAGCGATTATGAATTACAGATTGGGTAGGGTGGGATTGAGGAGTAGGTATTAGAACATATGGATTAAGGATTTTGAAGAAGAAGATGTTGAAGAAGAAGAAGAAGAATAAGAACAAGGAGAAGAAGAAGAAGAAGAATATGAAGGCAAAGAAGAAGAAGAAGAAGAAGGAAAAGAAGAAGAAGAAGAAGTAGAAGAAGAAGGAGATGAGAAGAAGAAGAAGAAGAAGAAGGAGATGAGAAGAAGAAGAAGAAGAAGAAGGAGAAGAAGAAGAAGAAGAAGAAGAAGGAGAAGGAGTAGAAGAAGAAGAAGAAGAAAAAGAAATAGAAGAAGAGGAAGAAAAAGAAGAAAAATAATAAGAGGAAGAATAAGAAGAAGAAGATGAAGAAGGAGAAGAAGAAGAGTAGAAAGAAGAATAAGAAGAAAAAGAAGGTGAAGAAATAAAAGAAGAAGTAGGTGAGGAAATGAAAGACGAAGAACAAGAAGAAGAAGAGGAAGATGAATAGGAAGAAGAAGAAGAAGAAGATGAAGAAGATGAAGAAGAAGAAGAAGAGGAAGATGAAGAAGAAGAAGAAGAACAAGAACATGTAGAAGAGCAGAAGAAAAAGAAGAACAAGATGAAGATGATGATGAAGAAGAAGTAGAAGAAGAAGAAGAGGAAGAAAAAGAAGATGAAGAAGAAGAAGGAGAAGAAGAAGAAGAAGAAGAAAAAGAAAAAGAATAAAAAGAAATGGAAGTAGAAGAAGGAGAACAACTTGTGGAAGAAGAAGAGGAAGAAGAAGATCAAGAACAAGCAGAAAATAAAGAAGAAGTAGAGGAAAAAAGAAGTGGAAGAAGAAGAAGATGTAGTATTATAAGAAGAACAAGATGAATAAGAAGAAGAAAAAGTAGGAGAAGAAGATGAAGAAGATGAAAAAGTAGTAAGAGAAGAAGAAGAAGGAGAGGAGAAGAAGAAGAAGAAGAAAAAAGAGTAGAAGATGAAGAAGAAGAAGTATAATGGATTAAGGATTAGAGATTAATGATTAAGGATTAAGTATAATGGATTAAAAGTTTAGGCATTAGAGATTAAGGATTGGAGGTAAGGGATTAAAGATCAAGAATTAAAGGTTAGGAATGGATTTGTAATTAGGGATTAAGGATTAGCGATTTAGTTGGGAGAAGGAAGACGGAAGAAGGAAGAACGAAGAAAGACAAAAGAAGAAGAGGAGGAGCAAAAAGAAGAAGAAGAAGAAGAAGAAAAGGCAGAAGAAGAGGAAGAATGAAGAAGAAGGGTGAAGAAAGAAGGAAGAAAGAAGCAAGAAGGAAGGAGGAAGGAAGAAGGAAGATCGAAGAAGGAAGTAGGAAGGGAGAACGAAGAAGAAAGAAGAAAGAAAAAAAATGGGAAAAGAAGAAGAGTT
Source organism: Vanilla planifolia (assembly GCA_023846275.1). Classification (NCBI taxonomy): domain Eukaryota; kingdom Viridiplantae; phylum Streptophyta; class Magnoliopsida; order Asparagales; family Orchidaceae; genus Vanilla; species Vanilla planifolia. The sequence goes on from JAIUJO010002032.1 coordinate 95,565, forward strand.
GGAAGAAGAAGAACAAGGAGAAATAGAAGGAGAACGAAGATGAGGAGAAGAAGGAGGAAAAGGAGGAGGGGAAGGAGAAACAGAAGGAGAAGGAGATTGAGAACGAGAAAGTGAAGGAGTAGGAGAAGGAGAAGGAGAAGGAGAAAGAGAAAGAGAAGGAGAAGGAGTAGATAAAAGAGATACTAAAGAAGAAGAAGAAGAATAAGAAATAGAAGAAGAAGAAGAAGAAGAAGAAGAAGAAGGAGAAGAAATAGAAAAAGAGGAACAAGAAGAACAAGAAAAGAAGAAGAAAGAGAAGAAAAAGAAAAAGTAGAAGAAGAAGAAGAAGAGGAGGAAGAGGAAGAAGAAGAGGAAGAAAAGAAAGATGTATGAAGAAGAAGAAGAGAAAGATGAGGAAGAAAAGGAAGAAGAAGAGCAAGAAGAAGAAAATATGGAAGAAGAAGAAGGGGAGGAGGAAGAGGAAGAAGAAGTGGAAGATGAAGAGAAAGAAAAATAAGAGGAACAAAATGTGAGATGTAATAGGGATTTGGAATTTAATGGGGATAGATTAAGGATTTGGGATTGGGGAATATGGATTACAGATTAGGGAGGGATGGATTAGAGATTAGAGATTAGGTATTAGGTTTAGGGATTTGGGATTAGATAGAGTGATTAGGTATTAAGTAATATGAATAGGGATTAAGGATCATGGATTAGCAATTAGGGATTAGGGCTTAAGTGTTAAGGATTAAGCATTAGAGACTAGGGAATATGGAATAATTAATAGGAATTAGGGATTAAGGATTAAGGATTAGATATTAAGGATGAAGAGATTAATGATTGAAGATTATAAATTTTTCAATAAGGTTGAAGGAATTAACTATTAAAGATTAGGGATTTAGGTTTAGGGATTATAGATAAGGGAATAGAGATTAGAGATTAATGACAAGGGATTCGAGATTAAGGATTAGCAATTAAAGACTAGGGATTAACGATTAGAGATAAAGAATTGAGGGATTAATTATTAAGGATTAGGGATTTCGAATTCAAGATTTTGGATTAGGGATCAATGAATACAGATTAGGGTTAAAGAATAAAGATTAGTGATTAGGGATGTAGGATTTAGGATTAGAAGTTAGAGATTAGGGATTAGAGATTAATGGATTAGTATTAACATTAGAGATTAGGGATTAAGGATTAGAGATTTGTGTTTAAGGATTAGGGATTATGGATTAGAGATTAGGGATTAGGGATTACAGGTTATAGATTAAGGATTAGGGATTAGGTATTAAGGATTAGAGTTTAGAAATGAATTAAAGGTTAAGGGTTGGAGATTAGCGATGGATTAGTGATTATGGATTAAGGATTAAGGATTAGGGATAAGGAGGATGGACAAATGAAGAAGGGAGAAAGAAGAAGAAGAAGAAGAGGAAGAAGAAGAAGAAGAAGAAGAAAAAGAGGAAGAAAAAGAAAAAGATGAAAGTATAAGAAAGAAGAAGAAAGAAGACAGGAAGATGCAAGAGGAAAGAAGAAGGAAGATAGAAGAAGGAAGGAGCAAGGAAGTGGGAACAAGAAAGAAGAAAGAAGATAAAAGAAAGAAGAAATAAGAATGAATAAAGAAGGAAGAAGAAGAATAAGAAGAAGAAGAATAAGGAGAAGGAGAAGAAGAAGAAGAAGAGGAAGAAGAAGAGGAAGAAGTAGAAGAAGAAGAAGAAGAAGAAAATGAAGAATAAGAAGAAGTAAAGACAGAAGAAGAAGATGATGAAGAAGAAGAAGACGAAGAAGAGGAAGAAGAAGAAGAAGAGGAAGAGGAAAATAAGGAAGAACGGGAAGAAAATGAAGAAGGAAATGAGGTAGATGAAGAAGAAGAAGAGGATGAAGAAGAAGGGGAAGAGGAGCAAAAAAAAGTAGTAGAAGAGGATGAAGTGATTGATTAGGTATTAGGGGTTAGGGACTAGAGATTAGGGATTAAGGAGGAAAGGATCAGGGATTAGATATTAGAGATTATCAATTAGGGATTAATGATCAGGGACTAGGGATTATGGATTAGCAATTAGGTATTAGGGTTTAAGAATTAAGGATTAGGGATTAAAGAGTTAGGATTAAGGAATAAGCAAAATGGGATTAGGGATTAAGGACTTTGAAGGAGAGAATAGGGATAAAGTGATTAATGATTAGTGGTTAGAGATTTAGGATTAAAAGGTTAATTACTAAAGATTATGGATTAGGAATTTAGGATTAGGAATTAGGGATTAGGGAATAGAGATTTTGGATTAAGGATTAGAGATTAGTGATTTGAGATTACAGATTAAAGATTAGAGATTAAATGGTTATAATTAGGATTAGGGTTTAAGGACTAAAAATTAAGGATAAGGGATTAGGAATTAGAGCTTAGGAAGGGAGGGATTGGGATTAAGCATTAGAGATAAAAGATTAGAGATTAAGAAGAAGAAGAAGTGTAAGAAGAGAAAGACAAAGAAGATGATGAAGAAGAAGAACAAGAAGATGAGGAAGAAGAAGAAGAGGAAGAAGAAGAAGAAGAAGAAGAAGAAGAAGAGGAAGTGGATGATGTAGAAGAAGAAGAAATAGAAGAAGAAGAAGAGGAAGAAGAGAAAGGAGTAAAAGAAGAAAAAGAAGAAGAAGAAGAAGAAGAAGAAGAAGAAGAAGAAGATGATGAATAAGAAGAAAAATAAGAAGTAGATGATGAGGAAGAGGAAGAAGGGGAAGAAGTGGAAGAGTAAGAAGAACAAGGAGGAGGAGGAGGAGAAGAAGAAGAAGAAAAAGAAGGAGAAGAAAGAGAAGAAGGTGAAGAGCAAGAAGAAGAAGAAGAAGAGGGAGAAGAAGAATAGGAAGATGAAGAGGGAGAAGAAGAAGAAGAAGAATAAGAAGCGGAAGCTATAGAAGAAGAAGAAGAAGAAGAACTAGAAGAAGAGAAGAAGAAATAGATGAAGAAGAAGATGAAGAAGAAGAAGAAGAAGAAAAAGAAATAGTAGTAGAAGAAGAAGGAGGAGGAGGAGGAAGAGGAGAAGAAGAAGTAAAAGTAGAAGGGGAAGAAGAAGAAGAAGAAGGAGAAGAAGGAGAAGAAGTTGAAGCAGAAGAGGAAGAAGAATAAGAAGCAAAAGAACATGAAGAAGAAGAAGAAGGGGAAGAAGAAGAAAAAGAAAAAGAAGAAGAACAAGAAGAAGAAGAAGAGGAAAAAGAAGATGTGGAAGAAGAAGAACACGACAAAGAAGAAGAAGAAGAAAAAGAAGAAGAAGAAGAAGGTAAAGTAGAAGAAGAAGAAGAAGGGAATGGAGGAGAAGAAGAAGAAAAAAAGAAGAGGAAGGTGAGGAAGGAGGGGAAGAAGAAGAAGAAGAAGAAGAAGAAGAAGAAGAAGTAGAGGAAGAAAAAGAGGAAGGAGAAGAATAAGTAGAAGAATTAAAGATAAGGGACTAAGGAAGGAAAAATTAAAGATAAGGGAAAATTAATGAAATATTAAGGAGAGAAGGATTAGGGATTATGTATTAAGGATTAAAGATAAGGGATTTGCGAGTTATTAATTAGGGATTAGGGTCTAAAGATTAGAATATAGAGATCAGGGATCAGTGATTATAGAGTATAGATTAGGGAATAGGTAACAGGGATTAGGGATTATGGATTTGTGATTAAGGATTATGGATTATAGATTAAGGATTAGAGATTAAGAATGAATAGATTAATGATTAGGGATTAATGATTATAAACTAAGAATTAAGGGATTAAATATTAAAAATTAGGGATAGAAATTAGGGATTTAGGATTAGAGATTAGGGGTTAGGGAATAAGGATTAAGGTTTATTGATTAGAGATTAGAGATTAAGGATGTAGCATTTAAGATTAGAGATTAGGGATTAAGGATTAGAGGTTAAGGGATTGGGATTTGGAATAATGATCAAGTATAAAGGTTTAAGGATTGGGTATTAAGGATTAAGGATTAAAGATTATAGATTAGGTATTAGAGATTAGGGATTAGGGGCTAAAGAGTACGAGTTATAGATTACAAATTAGGGATTAGGTATTAGAAATTATAGTTTAGGAATTAAAGATAAAGGATTAGTGATTAGGGATTAAATATTAGAGATTAGAGATTTGGGATGGATTAAGATTAAGGATTACGAATTAGGGAGAAGAAAGAGGGAAGAAGGAAGAAGAAAAAGAAAGTAGAAAGAAGAAGGATGAAAGAAGAAGGAAGAAAAAATAAGAACTGAAAGAAGAAGAAGAGGAAGAGTAAAGAAGAAAGAGAAAGAAGCAAGAAATAAGAAGGAAGAAGGAAGGATGTAGGAAGAAGGAAGAAGGAAGAGGGAAGAAGAAAGAAGAATGAAGAAAGTAGAAACAAGAAAGAAGTAAGATGAAAGAAGAAAGAAAAGGAGAAGGAAAAGGACGAAGATTAGGAGAAAGAGGAGGGGAGGGGAAGGAAATGGTGAAGGAGATGGAGATGGAGAAGGAGAAGGAGTAGAAGAAAGAGGAGTAGGATAAGGAGAAAGACGAAGAGAAGGAGAGGAAGAAGAAGATGGAGAAGAAGAATAACAAGAAGAAGTAGAAGAAGAAAAAATAGATGATGAAGAAGAAGAAGAAAAGAAGAAGAAGAAGAAGAAGAAGACGAAGAAGAAGAAGAAAAAGAAGAAGAATAAGAAAAGAAGAAGAATTAGAAGAAGTGGAAGAAGAAGAACAGGAAGAAGAAGAAGAAGGAGAAGAACTTGATGAAGAAGAAAGAGAAGAAGAAGAAGAAGAAGAAGAAGAAGAAGAAAAGGAATAAGAAGAAGAAGGAAAAGAAGAAGAGGAAGAAGAAGAAGAAGAAGAACAAGTGTAAGAGGAAGATGAGGAGGAGGAAGAAGAAGAAAATGATGAAGAAGAAGAAGAAAAAGAAGAGGAGGAAGAAGAAGAACAAGAACAAGAAGAGGAAGAAGAAATAGTAATAGAAGAAGAAGAGGATGAAGAGATGGATTAGGGATTTGGGGTTAAGGATTAGGGATTTGGGAAAAAGGAGTAAAGATTAGGGAATGGGGATTATTGATTATGAAGAAGGAGAAGAAGTAGAAAATGAAGACGAAGAAGAAGAAGAACATGGAGAATAGGAAGAAGAAGAAGAAAAAAAGAACAAAAAGAAGAAAAAGATGAAAAAGAATAAGAAGAAGAAGAAGAGAAAGAAGAAGTAGTAGAAAAAGAAGAGGAAGATAAGGAAGAAGAAGAAGAAGAAGAAGAAGAAGAAGAATAAGAAGAAGAAGAAGTGGAGGAGGAAGAAGGAGAAGAAAAAGAAGATGATGAAGAAGAAGAAGAGTAAGAAGAAGAAGAAGAAGAAGAGGATGAATTAGTTGAAGAAGAAGAAGAAGTAGAGGAAGATAAAGAGGAAGAAGAAGAAGAAGAGGAGGAGGATGAAGAAGAAAAAGAAGAAAAAGAAGAAGATAAGAAGAAAAAGTTGAAGAAGAAGAAGATGAAGAAAAGAAGAAGAAGAAGAAGCAGTAGTAGTAGAAGAAGAAGAAATAGAACAAGAAGTAGTAGAAGAAGACAAAGAAGGAGAAGAAGAAATGGAAGAGGAAGAAGAAGAAGGAGAAGACGATTAGGAATTTATTATTAAGGGTTAGGGATTGGGGAATAGGTATTAGGGTTTTTATATTAGAGATTAGAAATTAAAGATTTAAGATTTAAGATTATAGATTAGAGATTGGGGATTAGAGATTAAAGGAATAAGATTAGCATCAGAGATTAAGGATTAGGGATCAAGGATTAGCAATAAAGGTTACGGATTAGAGATTTGGGATGACGAATATGGATTATAGATTAGGACTTAGGGATTAAGTATTAAGGATTAGAGTTTAAGGATTTGAGATTTAGTATTAGAGATTAGAGATTATAGGTTAAGGATTAGCAATCAAGGATGAGGGATTAGAGATTA
>JAIUJO010002484.1:7500-12500 GCA_023846275.1 Vanilla planifolia
AAAGAAGAAGAAGAAGAAGAAGATGATGATGAAGAAGAAGGAGAAGAAGAAGAAGAAGAAGAAGAAGAATGGAGTAGAAGTAGAATTAGAATAAAGAGAAGGAGAATAAGAAGAAGAAGAACAACAAGATGATGATGATGGTGATTATGAAGGAGAGGAAGAAGAAGAAGAAGGAGAAGGTGAAAGAAGTTAAAGAAGAAGAAGAAGAAGAAGAAATTTTAGTAGCAATAGGAGAAGATGGAGAAGAGGAAGAAGGAAAAAAAAAAGGGGTAGAAGTTATAGAAGAAGAAGAAGAAGTAGAATAAGTAGAAGAAGAAAAAGAAATAGTAGGAAAAAAGAAGAAGAAGAAGAAGAAGAGGGAGAAGGAAAAGAAGAAGAAGAAGAAGAAGAAGAAGTGGAATAAGAAGAAGAAGAAGAAGAAGAAGAGGGAGAAGAAGAAGAATAAGAAGAAGAAGCAGAAAAAGAATGAAAGGAAGAAGATGAAGAAGAAGAAGAAGAAGAAGAAGAAGATGGAAAAGAAGAAGAAGAAGAAGAAGAAAAAGAACAAAAGGATAATAGGAGGAAGGACAAGAAGGAGAAAATAGGGAAGATGAAGAAGAATAAGAAGCAGAAGAAGAAGATAAAGAAGAAGATGGAGAAGAAGAAGAGGTAGAAGAAGTAGAAAAAGAAGAAAAATTAGAATAAAAAGTAATGAGGAGGAGGGGAAGGGGTAGAAGAAGAAGAAGAATAAGAAGATGATGAAGAAGAAGAAGACAGAAAGGAAGAGGAAGAAGAAGAAGTAGAAGAAGAAGAAGTAGTAAAAGAAGAAGTAGAAGTAGAAGGAGAAGAAGAAGAAGAAGAAGAAGAAGTACAAAAAAGAAGAAGAAGAAGAAGAAGAAGAAGAAGAAGAAGAAGTTGAAGAAGAAGAAGAAGAAGAAGGAGAAGAGGAAAAAGGAGAAGGGGAAGAGGAAGAAAAAGAATAAGAAAAAGAAGCAGAAAAAGAAGAAGAAGAAGTAGATGGAGAAGAAGAAGTAGAAGAAGAAGAAGAAGGAAAGAAGAAGAAAAAGAAGAAGAAGAAGAACAAAAAGAAGAAGAGCAAAGAGAAAAAGGAGAAGGAGAAATAGAAGAAGTAGAAAAATGAGAAGAACAAGAAGAAGAGAAGAAGATTAGGAAGACGAAGAAGGAGAAAAAAGAGATGAAGGAGGAGATGAAGTGAAAGAAGAAGGAAAAGAAGAAGAATAAAAAGAAGAAAAATAAGTTGAAGAAGGAAAAGAACAAGTAGAAAAAGAAGAAGAAGAAGCAGAGGGAGAAGGAGAAGAAAAAGGAAAAGAAGAACAACAAGAAGAACAAGAAGAAGAAGAGGATGAAGAAGAAGAAGATGAAGAAGAACAACAAGAAGAAGAAGAGAAGAAGAAAAAGAGGAAGAAGAAGAGGAACAAGAAGAAGTAGAATATGAAGAAGTAGAAGAAGAAGAAGAATATTATGAAGAATATGAAGAAGAAGAAGAAGAAGAAGAAGAAGGAAAGGAAGAAGAAGAAGAAGTAGAAGAAGAAGAAGAAGAAGTAGAAGAAGACGAAGAAGTAGATGTAGAAGAAGAAGAAGAATAGGAAGGAGAAGAAAAAGAAGAAGAAGTGGAAGGAGGAGAAGGAGGAGGAGGAGGAGAAGAAGAAAAATAAGAAGAAGAAGAAGAAGTGAAAGAAGAAGAAGAAGAAGAAGAAGAAGAGGAAGAGGAAGAGGAGGAGGAAGAGTAAGAGGAAGAAGTAGAAGAAGAAGATGAAAAACAAGTAGAAGAAGAGGAAGAAGAAGAAGATGATGAAGAAGATGAAGAAGAAGTGGAAGGAGTAGAAGAAGAAGAAGAGGAAGAAAAAGAAGAAGAAGATGAAGAATAAGAAGATGGTAGAGAACAAGAAGGAGAAGAAGAATAAGAAGAAGAAGCGGAATAAGTAGAAGGAGAAGAAGGAGAAGAAGAATAAGAAGAAGAAGAAGAAGAAGAAGAAGAAGAAGAACTAGAAGAAGAAGAAGATGGAGAAGTAGACGAGGAAAGGAAGAAGAAGAACTGGAGGAAGAAGAAGAAGAGGAAAAAGAAGAAGAAGAAAAAGAAGAAGAAGAGTAAGAAGAAGAGAAACATGAAGAAAAAGAATATGAAAAAGCAAAAGAAGAAGGAAATGAAGAAGAAGAATAATAAGAAGAATAAAAATAAGATGATGAAGAAGAAGAATAAGAAGAGGGAAAGGAAGAAGAAGATGTACTAGTAGAAGAAGAAGAAGAACAAGAACAACAAGAAGAAGAAGAAGAATAAGAAGAAGAAGAAGAAGACGAAGAACAGGAAGGAGAAGAAAAAGAAGAAGAAGTAGGATGAGGAAGATGATGGGAAGAAGAAGAAGAAGAAGAATCGAAAGAAGAAGAAGAAGAGGAAGAGGAGGAGGAAGTGGAGGAGGTAGAAGTAGAAGAAGAAGATGAAAAACAAGTAGAGGAAGAGGAAGAAGAAGAAGAAGATGAAGAAGATGAAGAAGAATTGGTAGAAGAAAGTGTAGAAGAAGAAGAAGAAGAAGAAGAAGAAGAAGAAAAAGAAGAAGAAGATGACGAAGAAGAAGACGACGATGAAGAACAAGAAGGAGAAGAAGAAGAAAAAGAAGGAGAATAAGTAGAAGGAGAAGAAGAAGAAGAAGAATGAGAAGAAGAAGAAAAAGAAGGAGAAGTAGAAGAAGAAGAAGAAGAAGAAGTGGAAGAAGAAGAAGGAGAAGAAGACTGGGAAAGGAAGAAGAACAATTGAAGGAAGAAGAAGAAGATGAATATTAAGTAGTAGAAGAAGAAGAAGAAGAATAATAAGAAGAAGCAGAAGAAGCATAAAAGGAAGAAGAAGAAGAAGGAGAAGAAGAAGTTGGAAAAGAAGAAGAAGAAGAAGAAGAAGAAGTAGAAGAAGAAGAAGAAAAGGAGGAGAAGAGGAAGGAGAAGATGGAGAAAATAGGGAAGTTGAAGAAGAAGGAGAAGTAGAACAAGAAGAAGATGTAGTAGTAGTAATAGTAGAAGAAGAAGAAGAAGTAGAAGAAAGAAGAAGAAGAAGAAGAAGAAGAAAAAGAAGAAGAGGAAGAAGAAAAACAAGAACAAGATGAAGAACAAGAAGAAGAGGAAGAAGAATGAGAAGAAGAAAAACGTGAAGAAGATGACGAAGAAGAAGAAGAAGAAGAAGAATAAGATGGAGAAGAAGAAGAACAAGAACAAGAAAAAGATGAGTAAAAAGAAGGAGAAGAAAAGGTAGAAGAAGTTGAAGGAGAAGAAGAAGTACTAGATGAAGAAGAATAGGAAGAAGGAGAAGAAGAAGAATAAGAAGAAGAAGAAGAAGAAGAAGTGGAAGAAGGAGTAGAAGAAGTAGAAGAAGTAGAAAAAGAAGAAGGAGAAGAAGAAGGAGAAGAAGAAGAAGAAGAAGAAGAAGAAGAAGAAGAAGTGCAAGAAGAAGAAGAAGAAGAAGAACAAGAAGGAAAGGAAGAAGAAGAAGAAGAAGTAGAAGAAGCAGAAGAATTCGAAGAAGAAGAAGAAGAAGAAGAAGAAGAAGAAGAAGATGAAGAAGTAGAAGAAGAAGAAGAGTAATAGGAAGGAGAAGAAAAAGAAGAAGGAGGAGAAGAAGTATAAGAAGAAGAAGAAGAAGAAGCGAAATATGATGAAGAAGAGGAAGAGGATGAGGAAGAGGAGGAGGAAGAATTAGAAGAAAATGATGAAGAATAAGTAGAAGAAGAGGAAGAAGATGAAGATAGAGAAGATGAAGAAGAAGAGGAAGGAGTAGAAAAAGAAGAAGAAGAAAAAGAACAAGAAGTTGAAGAAGAAGAAGAAGATGATGGAGAACAAGGAGAACAAGAAGAAGAAGAAGAATAATGAGAATAAGCAGAAAGAGAAGAAGGAGAAGAATAAGAATAAGAAGAAGAAGGAGAAAAAGGAGAAGGAGAGGAGAGAGAAGAATAAGAAGAAGAAGAAGAGTAGGAAGAAGAAGAAAAAGATGGAGAAGAAGATGAGGAACGAAAGAAGAAGAATTTAAGAAAGAAGAAGAAAAGGAATAGGAAGAAGAAGAAGAAGTAAAAGTAGAAGAAGAACAAGAAGAGGAAGAAGAAGATGAACAAGAAGAAGAAGAATATGAAAATGTAGGAGAAGTAGAAAATGAAGAAGAAGAATAATAAGAAGAAGAAGAATAAGAAGAAGAACAAAAAGACGAAGGAAAGGAAGAAAAATAAGAAGAATAAGAATAATAAGAAGAAGAAGAAGAAGAATAGGATGGAGATGAAAAAGAAGAAGAAGAAGGAGGAGGAGGAGAAGAAGAAGAAAAAGCGAAAGAATAAGAAGAAGAAGAAGAAGAGGAGGAGGAGGAAGAGGAGGAGGAAGGAGTAGATGAAGAAGGTGAAGATGCTGAAGAAGAAGAGGAAGAAGTAGTAGAAGAAGAAGAAGAAAAAGAAGTAGAAGATGAAGAAGAAGAAGAAGATGAAGTACATGAAGGAGAAGAAGAAGAAGAAGAAGGAAAATAAGTAGAAGGAGAAGAAGGAGAAGAAGAATAAGAAGAAGAAGAAGAAGAGGAAGAAGAAGGAGAAGTAGATGAAGAAGAAATGGATGGAGAAGAAAAAGAAGAAGAAGAAGGAGGAGGAGGAGGAGAAGAAGAAGAAGAATCAAAAGAAAAGAAGAAGAAGAGGAAGAGGAGGAGGAAGAGGAGAAGAAGAAGTAGATGAAGAAGGTGAAAAACAAGTAGAAAAAGAGGAAGAAGAAGAAGAAAAAGATGAAGAAGTTAAAGAAGAAGTGGAAGTCGATGTAGAAGAAGAAGAAGAAGAGGAAAAAGAAGAAGAAGATGAAGATGAAGAAGAAGATGAAGAAGTAAAAGAAGGAGAAGAAGAAGAATAAGAAGGTGAATAAGTAGAAGGACAAGAAGGAGAAGAAGAATAAGAAGGAAAAGGAGAAGAAGAAGGAAAAGGAGAAGAAGAAGAAGAAGAAGAAGAAGAGGAAGAAGAAGAAGAAGGAGAAGAAGACGAGGAAAGGAAGGAGAA
>JAIUJO010002484.1:32500-35000 GCA_023846275.1 Vanilla planifolia
AAGAAGAACAAGAAGGAGAAGAAGAAAAAGAAGAAGAAAAGAAGTAGAAGATGTAGAAGAAGAACATGAAGCAGTAGTAGTAGAAGATGAAGAAGAAGAAGAAGAAGAAGTAGAAGAAGAAAATGAAGAAGAAGAAGAAGAAAAAGTAGAAGAGCAAGAAGAAGAAGAGGTAGAATAAAATGAAGAAGAAGGAGAGGAAGAGAAAGAAGATGAAGAAGAACAAGAAGAAGGCAAAGAAGAAGAAGAAGAAGAAGAAGAAGAAGAATAAAAAGAAGAAAAGAAGAAAAAGTTGACGAAAAAGAAGGATATGAAGAAAAAGGTGGAGAAGAAGAAGGAGAAGGAGAGGAAGAAGAAGAAGGAGAAGAAGAAGAAGAAGAAGAACAAGAATAAGAAGGAGAAGAAGAAGAGCAAGAAGTGTAAGATGAAGGGGAAGAAGAAAAAGAACAAAAAGAAGAAAAAGAAGAAGAACAGGAAGAAGAAGAAGAAGAAGAAGAAAAAGATGAAGATGATAATGATGAAGAAGAAGAAGAGGAAGAAGACGTTGAAGAAAAGGAAGAACATGAAGAAGACGGACAAGTACAAGAAGAAGTTGAAGAAGAAGAAGCAGAAGAAGAAGAAGAAGAAGAAAAAGAAGAAGAAGAAGAAGAAGATGCAGAAGAAGAACAAAAGGAAGAAGGAGGAGGAGAAGAAGAAGAAGAAGAAGAAGAAGAAGAAGAGGAGGAGAAAGAAGAAGAAGAAGAAGAAGATGAAGAAGAAGAAGAAGAAGAATAACAAGAAGAAGTAAAAGGAGGACAAAATAAGGAAGAGGAGAAGAAGAAGAAGAAGAAGATAGATAAGGAGAAGAAGAAGAAGAAGAAGATGGAGAAGGGTAAGAAGTAGAAGAAGGAGGAGGAGGAGGAGGAGAAGGAGGGGGAGGAGAAGAAGAAGAAGTAGAAGATGATGATGAAGAAAAATTAGAAGAAAAAGAAGGGGAAAAAGAATAAAGAAATAGAAGTAGAAGAACAAGAAGAAGACAGAGAAGAAGAATGAGAAGAAGAAGGAGAAGAAGGTGTAGGAGAAGAAGTTGTAGGAGAAGAAGAAGAAGAAGACGAAGAGGAAGAAGAAGAAGAAAAGGTAGAAGAGGAAGAAGTAGAGGAAGAAGAAAATAGAAGAAGAAGATGATGAAGAAGTAGAAGATGGAAGAGAAGAGAAAGAAGAAGAAATAGAAGAAAAAGAAGAAGAAGAAGAAATAGAAGAAAAAGAAGAAGAAGAAGAAGGAGAATAATAATAATAACAATAATAATAATAATAATAATAATAATAATAATAATAATAATAATAATAATAATAATAATAAGATGATGACGAAAAATAAGTAGAAGAAGAAGAAGACAAAGATTAAGAAGAATAAGGAGAAGGAGAAGATGAAGAAGATGGAGGAGGGCAAGATGTAGAAGAAGAACAAGGAGAAGAAGTTGAAGAAGAAGGAGAAGGAGAAGAAGAAGAACAAGAAGAAGAAGAACGAGTAGAAGTAAAAGAAGAAAAAGAAGGAGGAGAAGAAGAAGCTAAAGGAGAAGAAGAACAAGAAGGAGGAGGAGAAGCATAAGAAGAAGAAGGAGAAGAAGAAGAAGAATTAGAAGAAGAAAAAGTAGTAGTAGAATAAGAAGAACAGGTAGATGAAGAAGAAAATGATGGTGATGAAGAAAAAGGAGGAGAAGAAGACAAAGAGGAAGAAGAAGAAGAAGGAGGAGGAGGAGGAGGAGAAGAAGAAGAAGATGATAAACAAGAAAAGGAAGAAGAAGATGTAGAAGAAGTAGAAGAACAATAAGAAGAAGCATATGAAGAAGAAGAAGAAAAAGAAATAGAAGAAGAAGAAGTAGTGGTTGTAGAAGAAGATAAACAACAAGAAGAAGGAGGAGGAGAAGAAGAAGAAGATGATGATGAAGATGGAGAAGGTGAAGTAGTAGTAGAAAAAGAAGAAGAATAAGAAAATGAATGAGAAGAAAAAAAAGAAGAAGAAGAAGATAAAGAAGAACAAGAAGAAGAAAGAGAAGAAGAAGAAGAAGCAATAGAAGAAGAGGAAAAAAAAGAAAAGAAGAGGAAGAAGAAGAAGAAGAAAAGCAGAAGAAGAACAAGAAGAAGAAGAAGAAGAAGAAGAAGGGGAAGGAGAAGATGTAGATGAAGAAGAAATGGAAGAGGAAGAAGAAGAAGGAGAAGATGAAGAAGAATAAGAAGAAGAAGATAAAGAAGGAGAACATGCAGAAGAAGAAGCAGAAGAAAAAGAAAAGGAAGAAGAAGAAGAAGATGAAGTAGGAGATGCTGATGAAGAAGAAGTTGAAGAAGTACAAGAAGAAGAAGTTTTAGTACTAGTAAGAGAAGAAGAAGAAAGAAGATGAAGAAGAAGAAGAAGAAAAAGCAAAAGAAGTAGTGGTAGAAGAAGAAGGAGAAGAAGTAGAAGAAGAAGAAAAAGTACATGAAGAAAAAGAAGCCAAAAGAGAAGAAGAAGAAGAAAAAGTAGAAA
>JAIUJO010002484.1:47500-77500 GCA_023846275.1 Vanilla planifolia
AAGAACTAGAAGAAGTTGAAGAAGAAGAAAAAGGAAGAAGAAGAAGAATAAGAATAAGAATAAGAAGAAGAAGAAGAAGAAGAAAAAAAAACATTTAGAAGAAGTAGAAGAACAAGAAGAAGTAGAAGAAGATGAAGAAATTGAAGTAGTAAAAGAAGAAGAAGAAGCAGAAGACGAAGAAAAAGAAAAAGTGGAAGAAGAAGAAGAAGAAGAAGAAGAAAAAGAACAAGAAGAAGGAGAAGAGGAAGTAGAAGAGAAAGAAGAAGAAGAGGAAGTAGAAGATGAGGAAGAATAAGAAGAACAAGAAGTAGAAGAAGGAGAAGAAGAAGAAGAAGAAGAAGAAGAGGAAGGAGAAGAAAAGGATAAAGAAGTCGTAGTAGTAGAAGATGAAAAAAAAGAAGAAGGAGAAGAAGAAGAAGATGATGATGAAGATGAAGAAGAAGAAGTGGAAGAAGGAGAAGAAGAAAAAGAAGAAGCGAAAGAAGAAGCAGAAGAAGAAGAAGAAAAATAGGAAGAAGTAGTAGTAGTAGTAGAAGAAGAAGAAGAAGAAGAGGTTGAAGCAGAAGGCTGAGAGTTAGATTGTTACACCCTTGTGTTTGATGAGTCAAGCATAAATGTGTATATTTTATTTGGGCTTGATTTTAAGTAAAATTGTTAATAATTAATTAAGTCAAGCCATGTATTTTAGATGTCTAAAATAATGGTCTCTAAGGGCCTTGAGGTCATGGCATACTTCAAGGAAATTTGAGACATGCACAAGATTTTTTATAATTGAATTTCTTTTTATTTCTCTTGAATTTGATATGTCCAAACTTTGAGATTATGAGGCACACTAGTAGTATTAACATTTAAAAATATTTTAAATTTATTTAATACTGAATTTTGATTTTTGGGCCAAGCATATTTGACAAAATGTATAGACATTGGTATTTGATTTTTTAATATTATTTTGGAATTGTTTTTCATGAATTTCTTTTCATAGCTATTTAAATAACTTATAATAATATAAGAATATAAAATTTTTTTTATACACTTATATTAAAATTTTGGCACAAAAATTCGTCAAAATTACCCTAAAACAGCTGAAGTCTCGGGAAAATGCACTGTAGCAATGGGCGGGTCGACCCGGCGCGAAAACAGCCCGTCCAGGTCTTTTAGAAATTAAAAATTTAATCTAAAAATAAAAATTTGGTTGACTCGAAAAGGGCGAGCCAAGCCAGCCGAGAGGAGCTCGGCTAGCGCTGGTCAACGGTCAAATCAACAGTGCCTGGCTAAGCCAAGCCCGCCCAAAGCCCGCCGAGAGGAGCTCGGCTATGTCAAACTGCAGCGCGGTGAACGGTCAATGAACAATGCTTGGCTAAGTCAACCCGAACCAGGTAGTGAAGTCCCGGTCAAGGAAGGGGGGAGCCAGCCTCGCAGAGGTTCGAAAGCTACAGGGTGCAAATTCTTTATAAAGCAATGCGCCAATTTCATTTCTGCAGTGTGGGACTAAAAATCCCACCTTATAACTTCGGCAGGATCCAAAGGCGCAGATCAAGCCCGCCCAGATCCAACGGGCGAGAATTGTTTCGAACGGCTGTAATCGGCGCCGTTCGTTCACCGCGCGGATCCAACGCTCCAGATCAAAATCGAACGGCCGTTTAATCGGCGCCGTTCATTCAGCGCCCGGATCCAACGCTCTGGATTAAGCCCGAACGGTAAAATGCGTAAATCAATCTGCGCCGTTCGTTTTTGGGCCCGGATCGGACGGTGGCTGCTTTCCGTCCGTTGCCCAAACGGCTAATTAATTTTTGGAGCCGTTGGGGGTGTTTTTAGAGCTCAAATTTGAGCTCTATAAATAGGGAAAATTGATGTATTTTTCAGTTTAACCTTTGCTAAATTTTTCAAAGATTTCAGATCTCAAAATTCGAGCACTCAAGCAAAAACGGTGCATCCAAGCTAGAAAAGCAAAGCGGCAAGAAGGCTATTGGAATTAGAGGTTTTTCAATTATTTCTTAATTTCTATCCCTCTAATTTGTCGATTGTGTGTGCTTCCTCTTTTCTCCTATTTCTCTTAAGTTATTTGCCAATTTTTTGTATTTTTCGTTTTGGGGCAAGGGCATCCCGGCAGTTGTGCAAAAGCCCTGGGTTTGAGTTGAGCCCGGTAAAAACTCAAGTAGGTTTGGGATTAGCCGTAGTAAAAATCCCAAGTAGGTTTGAGGTGAACCGTAGGAAAAACCTCACTTGTAATCGGTGCATTTAGTGGACTTTTCCCAACACCGGTTGGGGGTGGACGTAGACTCGGTTTTCAGTCGAACCACTTAAAAATTTGTGTGTTCAACTCTCTTTACTCTTGCTTAAAGGTTTTTAAGTTTAATTTCGAAATTCATAAAATTTTAAATACACAATTCACCCCCCCCCCCCCTCTTGTGGGATTTCCTTAGCACGAAACACTTCAATTGGTATCAGAGAAAGGAACCCCAAATTACGTGAGTAACATCACGTGGGAGATCCTCTTGTGCTAAGTGAAGGCTTTCTCACAATTTTTTTTTTGTGATTTTGTATGGCTTCCTCTTTGATCGAAATGAGTGCAACCTTATGTGAAGGTTTTTCTTCAAATCGGACTCCATTATTTAAAGGAGAATTTTATTTATATTAGAAAAATCGTTTTAGAATTTTCATTCAATCTATTGATTTGGAATTATGGGAAGTCATGACGAAGCCTTGTGAACTTCTTAGAGATTCTTCTACTGATGAAGTCAAGCCCTTTAGCGAGCTTAACGTTGAGCACAAAAGATTGGCTCAATTAAATGCTAGGGCGTTGAACTATCTTCATTGTGGAATTTCTCCTAGTGAGTTTACGCAAATTATGAATTTGCATAAGGCTTTTGAGGTATGGAAAAAACTCGAAGTAACTTATGAGGGTACCTCACAAGTGAAAGAGACTAAGATCAATATCCTCACCCATGACAACGAACTTTTTAGAATGAATCCCAACGAAAGTATTAAGAGCATGTTTTTGAGATTTAATGATATTACAAATGGATTGGCAAACCTTGGGAGGACATTCTCAAATAGTGACCTTGTTAGGAAAATTTTGAGAATCCTTCCAAAGGAATTTGATCCACTTGCAACGGCTATTAAAGCCGCTAAAGATCTTAGCAAACTTTCATTGGATGAACTCTTTGGGAAACTTCTTACCGCTGAAATAGAAATGTCAAGGAGACTTACAGAAGAGGCTTCTACAAGCAAGTTAAAGTATGAAAGAAGAAAGGAAGAACCAATGGCTTTCAAAGCCACCAAAAGCAATTCGGATTCGACTTCCACCTCCTCCACGGATTTAGAGGATGAGGTAAGTTTCCATGTTAATGGTTTAGCTAAAAATTTGGCAAAGAGCTTTCTTAATAGGAAATGGAAGAAGAAAAGCAATAAAGAGAGGAAGAGGCCACCAACTTGTTCTGAGTGTGGTCAAACCGGTCATATTAAACCGGAATGTCCAAAACTCAAAGACAAGCATATGAAGGAGGGAGAAAAGAAGAAGAAGAAGAAGAGCTTGAAGAAAAAGAAAGCATTTCAAGCTACATGGAGTGCCTCCGAAGATTCAGATATTTCAAGCTCAAGTGGAGGAGAAGAAGGAATGATTTGCTTTATGGCAAATGAGGCTTCCTCAACATCCTCAAGTGAAGAAGAAGAAGAAAATGAGGTAAGCTCTTGGACAAGAGATACTCTTGAAAATAATTACATTGAAATTATGAATGCATTAACTTCCTTAATGAGTGCACATAAAAAATTAAAAAAGAATTACAAAGAAAAGGTTGAATTGCTTGATTTTGTCATGAAAGAAGATGAAAAGAAAAGATTAGAAAATCAACATATATGTGATGAAAAGGCATCTCTTATTAATGAAAATACTTCTTTGAAGCATGATATTTCAGTCTTAAAAAAAAAAATACAATATTTTGAGCATGCTAGAGAAAATAAAAATACACATGTTTCAAATGCTTATTATCATTCACATGCTTTCAATTTCAAAAAACCTAGAAATTTGAGCATGCCTAGGCCATCAAACATTGTTTGTTTTTATTGTTGTAAACCTGGACATACTATAAAAGATTGCTTTTTTAGAAGAAATATGTATACACAAACACAAAATGTTAGATGGATTGTTAAAAAAGAGAACATGCAAGTACCATTTAGGGTTCAACCCAAGTTTTCTTGGGTTCCTAAGAGCATGAATTAAAAGACTAGAAGAAAAGGTCTCCAAAATTTTTGGAGACATTCTAGGATAGGTCTAGGATATTTAGAAAACTCAAATTGATGATTTCATTTAGTGGTATTTTCTAATTTAAATTTTACACCTTATACAGTCAAAACCAAGGAGAAAATCGAAATCCACATCTTGGGTATTGGATAGTGGATGCTCAAGACACATGACTGGAGACAAAAGTAAATTCAAATCATTGAGATCGGGTCCAAATAGGAAGGTGACCCTAGGAGACAACACAAAGAAAAGAATAATAGGAATTGGAGATGTAGGTACGACAAACTTTACCCTTTCAAATGTATTTTTAGTAGAAGGCTTAGAATTTAATTTGATTAGTATTATATAACTTTGTCATAATGGATTTGATATTGTTTTTAATACAAAAGCATGCAAAATCATGAAAAATAATGTTGAACTACTTATAGGTAAAAGAAAATGTGATACATATGTAATTAGTTTTGAACAACTAGAAGCTAGTGGTTTGGAATGCCTAGTGACCCAATCTAATGAGAATTCATTATGGCATAAAAGATTAGGCCATGTGGGATACTCCACCTTGAAGAAGATTTCAAAATTAGATGTAGTTAGAGGCTTTCCAAAACCAAGCAAGTCAAATTGGGAGTTGTGTGAATCTTGCCAAAAGGGAAAACAAGTTAAATCCTCTTTCAAATCTCAAAATGAATTAACAACTAGTAGACCTTTAGAAAAAATCTACTTAGATCTTTTTGGTCCAATACAACCTTTGAGTTTAGGAGGAAAAGAATACGGATTTGTTATAGTTGATGATTTTTCTAGATATACTTGGGTGTTTTTCCTTAAACATAAAAATGAAGCCTTTGAGAACTTTGAAGATTTGATTAGAGAGTTAGAAAGACAACATAGTCTAAAATTAATTTGTATGCAAAGTGATATGGGAGTGAATTTAAGAATGAATATTTTAGTGAGTTTTGTAAAGAGAAAGGAATCAAACATCAATTCACATGCCCATATACACCACAACAAAATGGCATTGTAGAAAGAAAGAATAGAACATTAGTTGAGATGGGTAGAACCATGTTAGCCGAATATAACTTACCCAAATACTTTTGGGCCGAAGCTATTAGCACGGCGTGTTACATCATAAATAGGGTTAATTTGAGACCAAAGTTGAAGAAAACTCCTTATGAATTGCTAAGGAAGAAGAAACCAAATCTTAGTTATTTTCATGTTTTTGGTTGTAAGTGCACTATTCTTAAAAATGAGAGAGCAAAATTAGGAAAGTTTGATGAGAAGGCAAGTGTAGGAATCTTTTTAGGGTATTCATCAATTAGAAAAGCATATCGAGTTTTTAATCAAGAATCACATAAAATAGAGGAAACAATGCATGTTGTGTTTGATGAGACAATTCAACTAGTTAGTGAAAAGCATTTAGAAGATGAAATAAAATTAGTAAAGAATCTAGATTTAGATAAAGAAAAAATGGAAAATCTAGAAATAGAAAGAGAAAAAGAAAAAGAAAATAATTTATCTAAAGGATGGAAATTTGCAACCTCACATCCAAAGGATTTGATTATAGGAGATGTGAACCAAGGAGTGAAGACTAGAGCTTCAATTAGAGATATAGATTATAGTGCCTTTGTGTCATTTTTTGAACCCAGTTCTATAGAAGAAGCCCTTGCAGATGATTATTGGGTTCAAGCTATGAATGAAGAGTTAGACCAATTTGAAAGAAATCAAGTTTGGGAATTAGTACCAAGACCTAGTGATCAACAAGTAATTGGTACTAGATGGGTCCATAAAAATAAATTAGATGAAAATGGTGTAATAATTAGGAATAAGGCTAGACTTGTTGCTAAGGGATATAGTCAAATAGAAGGTATTGATTTTGAGGATTCATTTGCACCCGTAGCTAGGTTAGAAGCAATTAGATTACTTCTAGCATATTCATGTTATAAAAACTTTAGGCTGTTTCAAATGGATGTAAAAAGTGCTTTCTTGAATGGGATAATAGAAGAAGATGTGTTTGTAGAACAACCCCCAGGTTTTGAGGATCATGCACAAAGTAATTATGTTTATAAGCTTAAGAAAGCTCTTTACGGCCTTAAGCAAGCTCCATGTGCATGGTATCATAGGTTGAGTAACTATCTAGTAGATAGTGGCTTTAGAAAAGGTAAATCGGATACTACATTATTTCTAAAGTCATTAGGAGATGATTTATTAATTGTTCAAATTTATGTTGATGATATTATTTTTGGTAGCACAAAAGAAGAAATGTGTAGAGAATTTGGAGATCTTATGACTAAGGAATTTGAAATGAGTATGATGGGTGAGCTAAATTTCTTCTTAGGGCTACAAATAGAACAACTAAAAGATGGTATTTTCATTTCTCAAACAAAATACTTGAAAGAAATATTTAAAAAATATGGCTATGAGAATATGAAAATTAGGAAAATTCCCATCAATCAATCCACTCATTTAGATCTAGATGAACAAGGGAAAACAATAGATCAAAAATTTTATAGAGGACTTATAGGATCTTTATTGTACCTTACAGCTAGTAGACCTGACATTCTATTCAGTGTTGGATTATATGCTAGGTTCCAAGCAAACCCAAAGGAAAGTCATTTGAAAGCTGTTAAAGCAATTTTCAAATATTTAAAGGGAACCATGACACTAGGATTATGGTATCCTAGAAATGAACTCTCTTGTGAGCTCGTTGGCTATACAGATTCAGATTTTGGAGGATCTAGAGTGGATAGGAAGAGCACATCAGGAACATGTCAATTTTTAGGACATTGTCTTGTTTCATGGTCAAGCAAAAAACAAAATTGTATAGCCTTGTCAACAACAGAAGCTGAATATGTTGCAGCTGGAAGTTGTGTTGCTCAAATACTATGGTTAAGACAACAACTTCAAGACTATGGTTTAGAAGTCACACATATACCTATTAGAATTGACAATACTAGTGCATTAGCATTAGCTAAGAATCAAGTTCATCATTCTAGGACTAAGCATATAGATGTTAGATATCACTTTATTAGAGACCAAGTGGCCAAAGGATTAGTAGAATTAGAGTATGTTCCTACTAAGCTTGAATTGGCTGACATTTTTACCAAACCCTTACCATCAGAGCTATTTCAAACATTGAGAGAACAATTAGGAATTTTAGACATTGCTTAGGGTTCGCTCCCTTTTGATGGTGTCAAAGGGGGAGAATAGTTAGAAGTGAGGGGGAGCATCAAAATATGCATCAAAATAGGGGGAGCATCAACATAGGGGGAGCATATTTTTTTCTCCCTATGAATTGTATTTTAAACACTTATTTTTATTTAAAACATTTATGTCTTGCCATCATCAAAAGGGGGAGATTGTTACACACTTGTGTTTGATGAGTCAAGCATAAATGTGTATATTTTATTTGGGCTTGATTTTAAGTAAAATTGTTAATAATTAATTAAGTCAAGCCATGTATTTTAGATGTCTAAAATAATGGTCTCTAAGGGCCTTGAGGTCATGGCATACTTCAAGGAAATTTGAGACATGCACAAGATTTTTTATAATTGAATTTCTTTTTATTTCTCTTGAATTTGATATGTCCAAACTTTGAGATTATGAGGCACACTAGTAGTATTAACATTTAAAAATATTTTAAATTTATTTAATACTGAATTTTGATTTTTGGGCCAAGCATATTTGACAAAATGTATAGACATTGGTATTTGATTTTTTAATATTATTTTGGAATTGTTTTTCATGAATTTCTTTTCATAGCTATTTAAATAACTTATAATAATATAAGAATATAAAATTTTTTTTATACACTTATATTAAAATTTTGGCACAAAAATTCGTCAAAAATACCCTAAAACAGCTGAAGTCTCGGGAAAATGCACTGTAGCAATGGGCGGGTCGACCCGGCGCGAAAACAGCCCGTCCAGGTCTTTTAGAAATTAAAAATTTAATCTAAAAATAAAAATTTGGTTGACTCGAAAAGGGCGAGCCAAGCCAGCCGAGAGGAGCTCGGCTAGCGCTGGTCAACGGTCAAATCAACAGTGCCTGGCTAAGCCAAGCCCGCCCAAAGCCCGCCGAGAGGAGCTCGGCTATGTCAAACTGCAGCGCGGTGAACGGTCAATGAACAATGCTTGGCTAAGTCAACCCGAACCAGGTAGTGAAGTCCCGGTCAAGGAAGGGGGGAGCCAGCCCCGCAGAGGCTCGAAAGCTACAGGGTGCAAATTCTTTATAAAGCAATGCGCCAATTTCATTTCTGCAATGTGGGACTAAAAATCCCACCTTATAACTTCGGCAGGATCCAAAGGCGCAGATCAAGCCCGCCCAGATCCAACGGGCGAGAATTGTTTCGAACGGCTGTAATCGGCGCCGTTCGTTCACCGCGCGGATCCAACGCTCCAGATCAAAATCGAACGGCCGTTTAATCGGCGCCGTTCATTCAGCGCCCGGATCCAACGCTCTGGATTAAGCCCGAACGGTAAAATGCGTAAATCAATCTGCGCCGTTCGTTTTTGGGCCCGGATCGGACGGTGGCTGCTTTCCGTCCGTTGCCCAAACGGCTAATTAATTTTTGGAGCCGTTGGGGGTGTTTTTAGAGCTCAAATTTGAGCTCTATAAATAGGGAAAATTTATGTATTTTTCAGTTTAATCTTTGCTAAATTTTTCAAAGATTTCAGATCTCAAAATTCGAGCACTCAAGCAAAAACGGTGCATCCAAGCTAGAAAAGCAAAGCGGCAAGAAGGCTATTGGAATTAGAGGTTTTTCAATTATTTCTTAATTTCTATCCCTCTAATTTGTCGATTGTGTGTGCCTCCTCTTTTCTCCTATTTCTCTTAAGTTATTTGCCAATTTTTTGTATTTTTCGTTTTGGGGCAAGGGCATCCCGGCAGTTGTGCAAAAGCCCTGGGTTTGAGTTGAGCCCGGTAAAAACTCAAGTAGGTTTGGGATTAGCCGTAGTAAAAATCCCAAGTAGGTTTGAGGTGAACCGTAGGAAAAACCTCACTTGTAATCGGTGCATTTAGTGGACTTTTCCCAACACCGGTTGGGGGTGGACGTAGACTCGGTTTTCAGTCGAACCACTTAAAAATTTGTTTGTTCAACTCTCTTTACTCTTGCTTAAAGGTTTTTAAGTTTAATTTCGAAATTCATAAAATTTTAAATACACAATTCACCCCCCCCCCCCTCTTGTGGGATTTCCTTAGCACGAAACACTTCAATTGGTATCAGAGAAAGGAACCCCAAATTACGTGAGTAACACCACGTGGGAGATCCTCTTGTGCTAAGTGAAGGCTTTCTCACAATTTTTTTTTTGTGATTTTGTATGGCTTCCTCTTTGATCGAAATGAGTGCAACCTTATGTGAAGGTTTTTCTTCAAATCGGCCTCCATTATTTAAAGGAGAATTTTATTTATATTGGAAAAATCGTTTTAGAATTTTCATGCAATCTATTGATTTGGAATTATGGGAAGTCATGACGAAGCCTTGTGAACTTCTTAGAGATTCTTCTACTGATGAAGTCAAGCCTTTTAGCGAGCTTAACGTTGAGCACAAAAGATTGGCTCAATTAAATGCTAGGGCGTTGAACTATCTTCATTGTGGAATTTCTCCTAGTGAGTTTACGCAAATTATGAATTTGCATAAGGCTTTTGAGGTATGGAAAAAACTCGAAGTAACTTATGAGGGTACCTCACAAGTGAAAGAGACTAAGATCAATATCCTCACCCATGACTACGAACTTTTTAGAATGAATCCCAACGAAAGTATTAAGAGCATGTTTTTGAGATTTAATGATATTACAAATGGATTGGCAAACCTTGGGAGGACATTCTCAAATAGTGACCTTGTTAGGAAAATTTTGAGAATCCTTCCAAAGGAATTTGATCCACTTGCAACGGCTATTAAAGCCGCTAAAGATCTTAGCAAACTTTCATTGGATGAACTCCTTGGGAAACTTCTTACCGCTGAAATAGAAATGTCAAGGAGACTTACAGAAGAGGCTTCTACAAGCAAGTTAAAGTATGAAAGAAGAAAGGAAGAACCAATGGCTTTCAAAGCTACCAAAAGAAATTCGGATTCCACTTCCACCTCCTCCACGGATTTAGAGGATGAGGTAAGTTTCCATGTTAATGGTTTAGCTAAAAATTTGGCAAAGAGCTTTCTTAATAGGAAATGGAAGAAGAAAAGCAATAAAGAGAGGAAGAGGCCACCAACTTGTTCTGAGTGTGGTCAAACCGGTCATATTAAACCGGAATGTCCAAAACTCAAAGACAAGCATATGAAGGATGGAGAAAAGAAGAAGTTGAAGAAGAGCTTGAAGAAAAAGAAAGCATTTCAAGCTACATGGAGTGCCTCCGAAGATTCAGATATTTCAAGCTCAAGTGGAGGAGAAGGAATGATTTGCTTTATGGCAAATGAGGCTTCCTCAACATCCTCAAGTGAAGAAGAAGAAGAAAATGAGGTAAGCTCTTGGACAAGAGATACTCTTGAAAATAATTACATTGAAATTATGAATGCATTAACTTCCTTAATGAGTGCACATAAAAAATTAAAAAAGAATTACAAAGAAAAGGTTGAATTGCTTGATTTTGTCATGAAAGAAGATGAAAAGAAAAGATTAGAAAATCAACATATATGTGATGAAAAGGCATCTCTTATTATTGAAAATACTTCTTTGAAGCATGATATTTCAGTCTTAAAAGAAAAAATATAATCTTTTGAGCATGCTAGAGAAAATAAAAATACACATGTTTCAAATACTTATTATCATTCACATGCTTTCAATTTCAAAAAACCTAGAAATTTGAGCATGCCTAGGCCATCAAACATTGTTTGTTTTTATTGTTGTAAACCTAGACATACTATAAAAGATTGCTTCTTTAGAAGAAATATGTATACACAAACACAAAATGTTAGATGGATTGTTAAAAAAGAGAACATGCAAGTACCATTTAGGGTTCAACCCAAGTTTTCTTGGGTTCCTAAGAGCATGAATTAAAAGACTAGAAGAAAAGGTCTCCAAAATTTTTGGAGACATTCTAGGATAGGTCTAGGATATTTAGAAAACTCAAATTGATGATTTCATTTAGTGGTATTTTCTAATTTAAATTTTACACCTTATACAGTCAAAACCAAGGAGAAAATCGAAATCCACATCTTGGGTATTGGATAGTGGATGCTCAAGACACATGACTGGAGACAAAAGTAAATTCAAATCATTGAGATCGGGTCCAAATAGGAAGGTGACCCTAGGAGACAACACAAAGAAAAGAATAATAGGAATTGGAGATGTAGGTACGACAAACTTTACCCTTTCAAATGTATTTTTAGTAGAAGGCTTAGAATTTAATTTGATTAGTATTAGTCAACTTTGTCATAATGGATTTGATATTGTTTTTAATACAAAAGCATGCAAAATCATGAAAAATAATGTTGAACTACTTATAGGTAAAAGAAAATGTGATACATATGTAATTAGTTTTGAACAACTAGAAGCTAGTGGTTTGGAATGCCTAGTGACCCAATCTAATGAGAATTCATTATGGCATAGAAGATTAGGCCATGTGGGATACTCCACCTTGAAGAAGATTTCAAAATTAGATGTAGTTAGAGGCTTTCCAAAACCAAGCAAGTCAAATTGGGAGTTGTGTGAATCTTGCCAAAAGGGAAAACAAGTTAAATCCTCTTTCAAATCTCAAAATGAATTAACAACTAGTAGACATTTAGAAAAAATCTACTTAGATCTTTTTGGTCCAATACAACCTTTGAGTTTAGGAGGAAAAGAATACGGATTTGTTATAGTTGATGATTTTTCTAGATATACTTTGGTGTTTTTCCTTAAACATAAAAATGAAGCCTTTGAGAACTTTGAAGATTTGATTAGAGAGTTAGAAAGACAACATAGTCTAAAATTAATTTGTATGCAAAGTGATATGGGAGTGAATTTAAGAATGAATATTTTAGTGAGTTTTGTAAAGAGAAAGGAATCAAACATCAATTCACATGCCCATATACACCACAGCAAAATGGCATTGTAGAAAGAAAGAATAGAACATTAGTTGAGATGGGTAGAACCATGTTAGCCGAATATAACTTACCCAAATACTTTTGGGCCGAAGCTATTAGCACGGCGTGTTACATCATAAATAGGGTTAATTTGAGACCAAAGTTGAAGAAAACTCCTTATGAATTGCTAAGGAAGAAGAAACCAAATCTTAGTTATTTTCATGTTTTTGGTTGTAAGTGCAATATTCTTAAAAATGAGAGAGCAAAATTAGGAAAGTTTGATGAGAAGGCAAGTGTAGGAATCTTTTTAGGGTATTCATCAATTAGAAAAGCATATCGAGTTTTTAATCAAGAATCACATAAAATAGAGGAAACAATGCATGTTGTGTTTGATGAGACAATTCAACTAGTTAGTGAAAAGCATTTAGAAGATGAAATAAAATTAGTAAAGAATCTAGATTTAGATAAAGAAAAAATGGAAAATCTAGAAATAGAAAGAGAAAAAGAAAAAGAAAATAATTTATCTAAAGGATGGAAATTTGCAACCTCACATCCAAAGGATTTGATTATAGGAGATGTGAACCAAGGAGTGAAGACTAGAGCTTCAATTAGAGATATAGATTATAGTGCCTTTGTGTCATTTTTTGAACCCAGTTCTATAGAAGAAGCCCTTGCAGATGATTATTGGGTTCAAGCTATGAATGAAGAGTTAGACCAATTTGAAAGAAATCAAGTTTGGGAATTAGTACCAAGACCTAGTGATCAACAAGTAATTGGTACTAGATGGGTCTATAAAAATAAATTAGATGAAAATGGTGTAATAATTAGGAATAAGGCTAGACTTGTTGCTAAGGGATATAGTCAAATGGAAGGTATTGATTTTGAGGATTCATTTGCACCCGTAGCTAGGTTAGAAGCAATTAGATTACTTCTAGCATATTCATGTTATAAAAACTTTAGGCTGTTTCAAATGGATGTAAAAAGTGCTTTCTTGAATGGGATAATAGAAGAAGATGTGTTTGTAGAACAACCCCCAGGTTTTGAGGATCATGCACAAAGTAATTATGTTTATAAGCTTAAGAAAGCTCTTTACGGCCTTAAGCAAGCTCCATGTGCATGGTATCATAGGTTGAGTAACTATCTAGTAGATAGTGGCTTTAGAAAAGGTAAATCGGATACTACATTATTTCTAAAGTCATTAGGAGATGATTTATTAATTGTTCAAATTTATGTTGATGATATTATTTTTGGTAGCACAAAAGAAGAAATGTGTAGAGAATTTGGAGATCTTATGACTAAGGAATTTGAAATGAGTATGATGGGTGAGCTAAATTTTCTTCTTAGGGCTACAAATAGAACAACTAAAAGATGGTATTTTCATTTCTCAAACAAAATACTTGAAAGAAATATTTAAAAAATATGGCTATGAGAATATGAAAATTAGGAAAATTCCCATCAATCAATCCACTCATTTAGATCTAGATGAACAAGGGAAAACAATAGATCAAAAATTTTATAGAGGACTTATAGGATCTTTATTATACCTTACAGCTAGTAGACCTGACATTCTATTCAGTGTTGGATTATGTGCTAAGTTCCAAGCAAACCCAAAGGAAAGTCATTTGAAAGCTGTTAAAGCAATTTTCAAATATTTAAAGGGAACCATGACACTAGGATTATGGTATCCTAGAAATGAACTCTCTTGTGAGCTCGTTGGCTATACAGATTCAGATTTTGGAGGATCTAGAGTGGATAGGAAGAGCACATCAGGAACATGTCAATTTTTAGGACATTGTCTTGTTTCATGGTCAAGCAAAAAACAAAATTGTATAGCCTTGTCAACAACAGAAGCTGAATATGTTGCAGCTGGAAGTTGTGTTGCTCAAATACTATGGTTAAGACAACAACTTCAAGACTATGGTTTAGAAGTCACACATATACCTATTAGAATTAACAATACTAGTGCATTAGCATTAGCTAAGAATCAAGTTCATCATTCTAGGACTAAGCATATAGATGTTAGATATCACTTTATTAGAGACCAAGTGGCCAAAGGATTAGTAGAATTAGAGTATGTTCCTACTAAGCTTGAATTGGCTGACATTTTTACCAA
Source organism: Vanilla planifolia (assembly GCA_023846275.1). NCBI lineage: Eukaryota > Viridiplantae > Streptophyta > Magnoliopsida > Asparagales > Orchidaceae > Vanilla > Vanilla planifolia. The sequence continues at coordinate 61,847 of JAIUJO010002484.1, forward strand.
ACCCTTACCATCAGAGCTATTTCAAACATTGAGAGAACAATTAGGAATTTTAGACATTGCTTAGGGTTCGCTCCCTTTTGATGGTGTCAAAGGGGGAGAATAGTTAGAAGTGAGGGGGAGCATCAAAATATGCATCAAAATAGGGGGAGCATCAACATAGGGGGAGCATATTTTTTTCTCCCTATGAAATGTATTTTAAACACTTATTTTTTTTTAAAACATTTATGTCTTGCCATCATCAAAAGGGGGAGATTGTTACACACTTGTGTTTGATGAGTCAAGCATAAATGTGTATATTTTATTTGGGCTTGATTTTAAGTAAAATTATTAATAATTAATTAAGTCAAGCCATGTATTTTAGATGTCTAAAATAATGGTCTCTAAGGGCCTTGAGGTCATGGCATACTTCAAGGAAATTTGAGACATGCACAAGATTTTTTATAATTGAATTTCTTTTTATTTCTCTTGAATTTGATATGTCCAAACTTTGAGATTATGAGGCACACTAGTAGTATTAACATTTAAAAATATTTTAAATTTATTTAATACTGAATTTTGATTTTTGGGCCAAGCATATTTGACAAAATGTATAGACATTGGTATTTGATTTTTTAATATTATTTTGGAATTGTTTTGCATGAATTTCTTTTCATAGCTATTTAAATAACTTATAATAATATAAGAATATAAAATTTTTTTTATACACTTATATTAAAATTTTGGCACAAAAATTCGTTAAAAATACCCTAAAAAAGCTGAAGTCTCGGGAAAATGCACTGTAGCAATGGGTGGGTCGACCCGGCGCGAAAACAGCCCGTCCAGGTCTTTTAGAAATTAAAAATTTAATCTAAAAATAAAAATTTGGTTGACTCGAAAAGGGCGAGCCAAGCCAGCCGAGAGGAGCTCGGCTAGCGCTGGTCAACGGTCAAATCAACAGTGCCTGGCTAAGCCAAGCCCGCCCAAAGCCCGCCGAGAGGAGCTCGGCTATGTCAAACTGCAGCGCGGTGAACGGTCAATGAACAATGCTTGGCTAAGTCAACCCGAACCAGGTAGTGAAGTCCCGGTCAATGAAGGGGGGAGCCAGCCCCGCAGAGGCTCGAAAGCTACAGGGTGCAAATTCTTTATAAAGCAATGCGCCAATTTCATTTCTGCAGTGTGGGACTAAAAATCCCACCTTATAACTTCGGCAGGATCCAAAGGCGCAGATCAAGCCCGCCCAGATCCAACGGGCGAGAATTGTTTCGAACGGCTGTAATCGGCGCCGTTCGTTCACCGCGCGGATCCAACGCTCCAGATCAAAATCGAACGGCCGTTTAATCGGCGCCGTTCATTCAGCGCCCGGATCCAACGCTCTGGATTAAGCCCGAACGGTAAAATGCGTAAATCAATCTGCGCCGTTCGTTTTTGGGCCCGGATCGGACGGTGGCTGCTTTCCGTCCGTTGCCCAAACGGCTAATTAATTTTTGGAGCCGTTGGGGGTGTTTTTAGAGCTCAAATTTGAGCTCTATAAATAGGGAAAATTTATGTATTTTTCAGTTTAACCTTTGCTAAATTTTTCAAAGATTTCAGATCTCAAAATTCGAGCACTCAAGCAAAAACGGTGCATCCAAGCTAGAAAAGCAAAGCGGCAAGAAGGCTATTGGAATTAGAGGTTTTTCAATTATTTCTTAATTTCTATCCCTCTAATTTGTCGATTGTGTGTGCCTCCTCTTTTCTCCTATTTCTCTTAAGTTATTTGCCAATTTTTTGTATTTTTCGTTTTGGGGCAAGGGCATCCCGGTAGTTGTGCAAAAGCCCTGGGTTTGAGTTGAGCCCGGTAAAAACTCAAGTAGGTTTGGGATTAGCCGTAGTAAAAATCCCAAGTAGGTTTGAGGTGAACCGTAGGAAAAACCTCACTTGTAATCGGTGCATTTAGTGGACTTTTCCCAACACCGGTTGGGGGTGGACGTAGACTCGGTTTTCAGTCGAACCACTTAAAAATTTGTGTGTTCAACTCTCTTTACTCTTGCTTAAAGGTTTTTAAGTTTAATTTCGAAATTCATAAAATTTTAAATACACAATTCACCCCCCCCCCTCTTGTGGGATTTCCTTAGCACGAAACACTTCAATTGGTATCAGAGAAAGGAACCCCAAATTACGTGAGTAACACCACGTGGGAGATCCTCTTGTGCTAAGTGAAGGCTTTCTCACAATTTTTTTTTTGTGATTTTGTATGGCTTCCTCTTTGATCGAAATGAGTGCAACCTTATGTGAAGGTTTTTCTTCAAATCGGCCTCCATTATTTAAAGGAGAATTTTATTTATATTGGAAAAATCGTTTTAGAATTTTCATGCAATCTATTGATTTGGAATTATGGGAAGTCATGACGAAGCCTTGTGAACTTCTTAGAGATTCTTCTACTGATGAAGTCAAGCCCTTTAGCGAGCTTAACGTTGAGCACAAAAGATTGGCTCAATTAAATGCTAGGGCGTTGAACTATCTTCATTGTGGAATTTCTCCTAGTGAGTTTACGCAAATTATGAATTTGCATAAGGCTTTTGAGGTATGGAAAAAACTCGAAGTAACTTATGAGGGTACCTCACAAGTGAAAGAGACTAAGATCAATATCCTCACCCATGACTACGAACTTTTTAGAATGAATCCCAACGAAAGTATTAAGAGCATGTTTTTGAGATTTAATGATATTACAAATGGATTGGCAAACCTTGGGAGGACATTCTCAAATAGTGACCTTGTTAGGAAAATTTTGAGAATCCTTCCAAAGGAATTTGATCCACTTGCAACGGCTATTAAAGCCGCTAAAGATCTTAGCAAACTTTCATTGGATGAACTCCTTGGGAAACTTCTTACCGCTGAAATAGAAATGTCAAGGAGACTTACAGAAGAGGCTTCTACAAGCAAGTTAAAGTATGAAAGAAGAAAGGAAGAACCAATGGCTTTCAAAGCCACCAAAGCAATTCTGATTCGACTTCCACCTCCACAGATTTAGAGGATGAGGTAAGTTTCCATGTTAATGGTTTAGCTAAAAATTTGGCAAAGAGCTTTCTTAATAGGAAATGGAAAAAGAAAAGCAATAAAGAGAGGAAGAGGCCACCAACTTGTTCTGAGTGTGGTCAAACCGGTCATATTAAACCGGAATGTCCAAAACTCAAAGACAAGCATATGAAGGAGGGAGAAAAGAAGAAGAAGAAGAAGAGCTTGAAGAAAAAGAAAGCATTTCAAGCTACATGGAGTGCCTCCGAAGATTCAGATATTTCAAGCTCAAGTGGAGGAGAAGAAGGAATGATTGCTTTATGGCAAATGAGGCTTCCTCAACATCCTCAAGTGAAGAAGAAGAAGAAAATGAGGTAAGCTCTTGGACAAGAGATACTCTTGAAAATAATTACATTGAAATTATGAATGCATTAACTTCCTTAATGAGTGCACATAAAAAATTAAAAAAGAATTACAAAGAAAAGGTTGAATTGCTTGATTTTGTCATGAAAGAAGATGAAAAGAAAAGATTAGAAAATCAACATATATGTGATGAAAAGGCATCTCTTATTATTGAAAATACTTCTTTGAAGCATGATATTTCAGTCTTAAAAGAAAAAATACAATCTTTTGAGCATGCTAGAGAAAATAAAAATACACATGTTTCAAATGCTTATTATCATTCACATGCTTTCAATTTCAAAAAACCTAGAAATTTGAGCATGCCTAGGCCATCAAACATTGTTTGTTTTTATTGTTGTAAACCTGGACATACTATAAAAGATTGCTTCTTTAGAAGAAATATGTATACACAAACACAAAATGTTAGATGGATTGTTAAAAAAGAGAACATGCAAGTACCATTTAGGGTTCAACCCAAGTTTTCTTGGGTTCCTAAGAGCATGAATTAAAAGACTAGAAGAAAAGGTCTCCAAAATTTTTGGAGACATTCTAGGATAGGTCTAGGATATTTAGAAAACTCAAATTGATGATTTCATTTAGTGGTATTTTCTAATTTAAATTTTACACCTTATACAGTCAAAACCAAGGAGAAAATCGAAATCCACATCTTGGGTATTGGATAGTGGATGCTCAAGACACATGACTGGAGACAAAAGTAAATTCAAATCATTGAGATCGGGTCCAAATAGGAAGGTGACCCTAGGAGACAACACAAAGAAAAGAATAATAGGAATTGGAGATGTAGGTACGACAAACTTTACCCTTTCAAATGTATTTTTAGTAGAAGGCTTAGAATTTAATTTGATTAGTATTATATAACTTTGTCATAATGGATTTGATATTGTTTTTAATACAAAAGCATGCAAAATCATGAAAAATAATGTTGAACTACTTATAGGTAAAAGAAAATGTGATACATATGTAATTAGTTTTGAACAACTAGAAGCTAGTGGTTTGGAATGCCTAGTGACCCAATCTAATGAGAATTCATTATGGCATAGAAGATTAGGCCATGTGGGATACTCCACCTTGAAGAAGATTTCAAAATTAGATGTAGTTAGAGGCTTTCCAAAACCAAGCAAGTCAAATTGGGAGTTGTGTGAATCTTGCCAAAAGGGAAAACAAGTTAAATCCTCTTTCAAATCTCAAAATGAATTAACAACTAGTAGACCTTTAGAAAAAATCTACTTAGATCTTTTTGGTCCAATACAACCTTTGAGTTTAGGAGGAAAAGAATACGGATTTGTTATAGTTGATGATTTTTCTAGATATACTTGGGTGTTTTTCCTTAAACATAAAAATGAAGCCTTTGAGAACTTTGAAGATTTGATTAGAGAGTTAGAAAGACAACATAGTCTAAAATTAATTTGTATGCAAAGTGATATGGGAGTGAATTTAAGAATGAATATTTTAGTGAGTTTTGTAAAGAGAAAGGAATCAAACATCAATTCACATGCCCATATACACCACAACAAAATGGCATTGTAGAAAGAAAGAATAGAACATTAGTTGAGATGGGTAGAACCATGTTAGCCGAATATAACTTACCCAAATACTTTTGGGCCGAAGCTATTAGCACGGCGTGTTACATCATAAATAGGGTTAATTTGAGACCAAAGTTGAAGAAAACTCCTTATGAATTGCTAAGGAAGAAGAAACCAAATCTTAGTTATTTTCATGTTTTTGGTTGTAAGTGCACTATTCTTAAAAATGAGAGAGCAAAATTAGGAAAGTTTGATGAGAAGGCAAGTGTAGGAATCTTTTTAGGGTATTGATCAATTAGAAAAGCATATCGAGTTTTTAATCAAGAATCACATAAAATAGAGGAAACAATGCATGTTGTGTTTGATGAGACAATTCAACTAGTTAGTGAAAAGCATTTAGAAGATGAAATAAAATTAGTAAAGAATCTAGATTTAGATAAAGAAAAAATGGAAAATCTAGAAATAGAAAGAGAAAAAGAAAAAGAAAATAATTTATCTAAAGGATGGAAATTTGCAACCTCACATCCAAAGGATTTGATTATAGGAGATGTGAACCAAGGAGTGAAGACTAGAGCTTCAATTAGAGATATAGATTATAGTGCCTTTATGTCATTTTTTGAACCCAGTTCTATAGAAGAAGCCCTTGCAGATGATTATTGGGTTCAAGCTATGAATGAAGAGTTAGACCAATTTGAAAGAAATCAAGTTTGGGAATTAGTACCAAGACCTAGTGATCAACAAGTAATTGGTACTAGATGGGTCTATAAAAATAAATTAGATGAAAATGGTGTAATAATTAGGAATAAGGCTAGACTTGTTGCTAAGGGATATAGTCAAATGGAAGGTATTGATTTTGAGGATTCATTTGCACCCGTAGCTAGGTTAGAAGCAATTAGATTACTTCTAGCATATTCATGTTATAAAAACTTTAGGCTGTTTCAAATGGATGTAAAAAGTGCTTTCTTGAATGGGATAATAGAAGAAGATGTGTTTGTAGAACAACCCCCAGGTTTTGAGGATCATGCACAAAGTAATTATGTTTATAAGCTTAAGAAAGCTCTTTACGGCCTTAAGCAAGCTCCATGTGCATGGTATCATAGGTTGAGTAACTATCTAGTAGATAGTGGCTTTAGAAAAGGTAAATCGGATACTACATTATTTCTAAAGTCATTAGGAGATGATTTATTAATTGTTCAAATTTATGTTGATGATATTATTTTTGGTAGCACAAAAGAAGAAATGTGTAGAGAATTTGGAGATCTTATGACTAAGGAATTTGAAATGAGTATGATGGGTGAGCTAAATTTCTTCTTAGGGCTACAAATAGAACAACTAAAAGATGGTATTTTCATTTCTCAAACAAAATACTTGAAAGAAATATTTAAAAAATATGGCTATGAGAATATGAAAATTAGGAAAATTCCCATCAATCAATCCACTCATTTAGATCTAGATGAACAAGGAAAAACAATAGATCAAAAATTTTATAGAGGACTTATATGATCTTTATTGTACCTTACAGCTAGTAGACCTGACATTCTATTCAGTGTTGGATTATGTGCTAGGTTCCAAGAAACCCAAAGGAAAGTCATTTGAAAGCTGTTAAAGCAATTTTCAAATATTTAAAGGGAACCATGACACTAGGATTATGGTATCCTAGAAATGAACTCTCTTGTGAGCTCGTTGGCTATACAGATTCAGATTTTGGAGGATCTAGAGTGGATAGGAAGAGCACATCAGGAACATGTCAATTTTTAGGACATTGTCTTGTTTCATGGTCAAGCAAAAAACAAAATTGTATAGCCTTGTCAACAACAGAAGCTGAATATGTTGCAGCTGGAAGTTGTGTTGCTCAAATACTATGGTTAAGACAACAACTTCAAGACTATGGTTTAGAAGTCACACATATACCTATTAGAATTGACAATACTAGTGCATTAGCATTAGCTAAGAATCAAGTTCATCATTCTAGGACTAAGCATATAGATGTTAGATATCACTTTATTAGAGACCAAGTGGCCAAAGGATTAGTAGAATTAGAGTATGTTCCTACTAAGCTTGAATTGGCTGACATTTTTACCAAATCCTTACCATCAGAGCTATTTCAAACATTGAGAGAACAATTAGGAATTTTAGACATTGCTTAGGCTTCGCTCCCTTTTGATGGTGTCAAAGGGGGAGAATAGTTAGAAGTGAGGGGGAGCATCAAAATATGCATCAAAATAGGGGGAGCATCAACATAGGGGGAGCATATTTTTTTCTCCCTATGAATTGTATTTTAAACACTTATTTTTATTTAAAACATTTATGTCTTGCCATCATCAAAAGGGGGAGATTGTTACACACTTGTGTTTGATGAGTCAAGCATAAATGTGTATATTTTATTTGGGCTTGATTTTAAGTAAAATTGTTAATAATTAATTAAGTCAAGCCATGTATTTTAGATGTCTAAAATAATGGTCTCTAAGGGCCTTGAGGTCATGGCATACTTCAAGGAAATTTGAGACATGCACAAGATTTTTTATAATTGAATTTCTTTTTATTTCTCTTGAATTTGATATGTCCAAACTTTGAGATTATGAGGCACACTAGTAGTATTAATATTTAAAAATATTTTAAATTTATTTAATACTGAATTTTGATTTTTGGGCCAAGCATATTTGACAAAATGTATAGACATTGGTATTTGATTTTTTAATATTATTTTGGAATTGTTTTTCATGAATTTCTTTTCATAGCTATTTAAATAACTTATAATAATATAAGAATATAAAAATTTTTTTATACACTTATATTAAAATTTTGGCACAAAAATTCGTCAAAAATACCCAAAAAAAGCTGAAGTCTCGGGAAAATGCACTGTAGCAATGGGTGGGTCGACCCGGCGCGAAAACAGCCCGTCCAGGTCTTTTAGAAATTAAAAATTTAATCTAAAAATAAAAATTTGGTTGACTCGAAAAGGGCGAGCCAAGCCAGCCGAGAGGAGCTCGGCTAGCGCTGGTCAACGGTCAAATCAACAGTGCCTGGCTAAGCCAAGCCCGCCCAAAGCCCGCCGAGAGGAGCTCGGCTATGTCAAACTGCAGCGCGGTGAACGGTCAATGAACAATGCTTGGCTAAGTCAACCCGAACCAGGTAGTGAAGTCCCGGTCAAGGAAGGGGGGAGCCAGCCCCGCAGAGGCTCGAAAGCTACAGGGTGCAAATTCTTTATAAAGCAATGCGCCAATTTCATTTCTGCAATGTGGGACTAAAAATCCCACCTTATAACTTCGGCAGGATCCAAAGGCGCAGATCAAGCCCGCCCAGATCCAACGGGCGAGAATTGTTTCGAACGGCTGTAATCGGCGCCGTTCGTTCACCGCGCGGATCCAACGCTCCAGATCAAAATCGAACGGCCGTTTAATCGGCGCCGTTCATTCAGCGCCCGGATCCAACGCTCTGGATTAAGCCCGAACGGTAAAATGCGTAAATCAATCTGCGCCGTTCGTTTTTGGGCCCGGATCGGACGGTGGCTGCTTTCCGTCCGTTGCCCAAACGGCTAATTAATTTTTGGAGCCGTTGGGGGTGTTTTTAGAGCTCAAATTTGAGCTCTATAAATAGGGAAAATTTATGTATTTTTCAGTTTAATCTTTGCTAAATTTTTCAAAGATTTCAGATCTCAAAATTCGAGCACTCAAGCAAAAACGGTGCATCCAAGCTAGAAAAGCAAAGCGGCAAGAAGGCTATTGGAATTAGAGGTTTTTCAATTATTTCTTAATTTCTATCCCTCTAATTTGTCGATTGTGTGTGCCTCCTCTTTTCTCCTATTTCTCTTAAGTTATTTGCCAATTTTTTGTATTTTTCGTTTTGGGGCAAGGGCATCCCGGCAGTTGTGCAAAAGCCCTGGGTTTGAGTTGAGCCCGGTAAAAACTCAAGTAGGTTTGGGATTAGCCGTAGTAAAAATCCCAAGTAGGTTTGAGGTGAACCGTAGGAAAAACCTCACTTGTAATCGGTGCATTTAGTGGACTTTTCCCAACACCGGTTGGGGGTGGACGTAGACTCGGTTTTCAGTCGAACCACTTAAAAATTTGTTTGTTCAACTCTCTTTACTCTTGCTTAAAGGTTTTTAAGTTTAATTTCGAAATTCATAAAATTTTAAATACACAATTCACCCCCCCCCCTCTTGTGGGATTTCCTTAGCACGAAACACTTCAATTGGTATCAGAGAAAGGAACCCCAAATTACGTGAGTAACACCACGTGGGAGATCCTCTTGTGCTAAGTGAAGGCTTTCTCACAATTTTTTTTTTGTGATTTTGTATGGCTTCCTCTTTGATCGAAATGAGTGCAACCTTATGTGAAGGTTTTTCTTCAAATCGGCCTCCATTATTTAAAGGAGAATTTTATTTATATTGGAAAAATCGTTTTAGAATTTTCATGCAATCTATTGATTTGGAATTATGGGAAGTCATGACGAAGCCTTGTGAACTTCTTAGAGATTCTTCTACTGATGAAGTCAAGCCTTTTAGCGAGCTTAACGTTGAGCACAAAAGATTGGCTCAATTAAATGCTAGGGCGTTGAACTATCTTCATTGTGGAATTTCTCCTAGTGAGTTTACGCAAATTATGAATTTGCATAAGGCTTTTGAGGTATGGAAAAAACTCGAAGTAACTTATGAGGGTACCTCACAAGTGAAAGAGACTAAGATCAATATCCTCACCCATGACTACGAACTTTTTAGAATGAATCCCAACGAAAGTATTAAGAGCATGTTTTTGAGATTTAATGATATTACAAATGGATTGGCAAACCTTGGGAGGACATTCTCAAATAGTGACCTTGTTAGGAAAATTTTGAGAATCCTTCCAAAGGAATTTGATCCACTTGCAACGGCTATTAAAGCCGCTAAAGATCTTAGCAAACTTTCATTGGATGAACTCCTTGGGAAACTTCTTACCGCTGAAATAGAAATGTCAAGGAGACTTACAGAAGAGGCTTCTACAAGCAAGTTAAAGTATGAAAGAAGAAAGGAAGAACCAATGGCTTTCAAAGCCACCAAAAGAAATTCGGATTCCACTTCCACCTCCTCCACGGATTTAGAGGATGAGGTAAGTTTCCATGTTAATGGTTTAGCTAAAAATTTGGCAAAGAGCTTTCTTAATAGGAAATGGAAGAAGAAAAGCAATAAAGAGAGGAAGAGGCCACCAACTTGTTCTGAGTGTGGTCAAACCGGTCATATTAAACCGGAATGTCCAAAACTCAAAGACAAGCATATGAAGGATGGAGAAAAGAAGAAGTTGAAGAAGAGCTTGAAGAAAAAGAAAGCATTTCAAGCTACATGGAGTGCCTCCGAAGATTCAGATATTTCAAGCTCAAGTGGAGGAGAAGAAGGAATGATTTGCTTTATGGCAAATGAGGCTTCCTCAACATCCTCAAGTGAAGAAGAAGAAGAAAATGAGGTAAGCTCTTGGACAAGAGATACTCTTGAAAATAATTACATTGAAATTATGAATGCATTAACTTCCTTAATGAGTGCACATAAAAAATTAAAAAAGAATTACAAAGAAAAGGTTGAATTGCTTGATTTTGTCATGAAAGAAGATGAAAAGAAAAGATTAGAAAATCAACATATATGTGATGAAAAGGCATCTCTTATTATTGAAAATACTTCTTTGAAGCATGATATTTCAGTCTTAAAAGAAAAAATACAATCTTTTGAGCATGCTAGAGAAAATAAAAATACACATGTTTCAAATACTTATTATCATTCACATGCTTTCAATTTCAAAAAACCTAGAAATTTGAGCATGCCTAGGCCATCAAACATTGTTTGTTTTTATTGTTGTAAACCTAGACATACTATAAAAGATTGCTTCTTTAGAAGAAATATGTATACACAAACACAAAATGTTAGATGGATTGTTAAAAAAGAGAACATGCAAGTACCATTTAGGGTTCAACCCAAGTTTTCTTGGGTTCCTAAGAGCATGAATTAAAAGACTAGAAGAAAAGGTCTCCAAAATTTTTGGAGACATTCTAGGATAGGTCTAGGATATTTAGAAAACTCAAATTGATGATTTCATTTAGTGGTATTTTCTAATTTAAATTTTACACCTTATACAGTCAAAACCAAGGAGAAAATCGAAATCCACATCTTGGGTATTGGATAGTGGATGCTCAAGACACATGACTGGAGACAAAAGTAAATTCAAATCATTGAGATCGGGTCCAAATAGGAAGGTGACCCTAGGAGACAACACAAAGAAAAGAATAATAGGAATTGGAGATGTAGGTACGACAAACTTTACCCTTTCAAATGTATTTTTAGTAGAAGGCTTAGAATTTAATTTGATTAGTATTAGTCAACTTTGTCATAATGGATTTGATATTGTTTTTAATACAAAAGCATGCAAAATCATGAAAAATAATGTTGAACTACTTATAGGTAAAAGAAAATGTGATACATATGTAATTAGTTTTGAACAACTAGAAGCTAGTGGTTTGGAATGCCTAGTGACCCAATCTAATGAGAATTCATTATGGCATAGAAGATTAGGCCATGTGGGATACTCCACCTTGAAGAAGATTTCAAAATTAGATGTAGTTAGAGGCTTTCCAAAACCAAGCAAGTCAAATTGGGAGTTGTGTGAATCTTGCCAAAAGGGAAAACAAGTTAAATCCTCTTTCAAATCTCAAAATGAATTAACAACTAGTAGACCTTTAGAAAAAATCTACTTAGAACATTTTGGTCCAATACAACCTTTGAGTTTAGTAGGAAAACAATACGGATTTGTTATAGTTGATGATTTTTCTAGATATACTTGGGTGTTTTTCCTTTAACATAAAAATGAAGCCTTTGAGAACTTTGAAGATTTGATTAGAGAGTTAGAAAGACAACATAGTCTAAAATTAATTTGTATGCAAAGTGATATGGGAGTGAATTTAAGAATGAATATTTTAGTGAGTTTTGTAAAGAGAAAGGAATCAAACATCAATTCACATGCCCATATACACCACAGCAAAATGGCATTGTAGAAAGAAAGAATAGAACATTAGTTGAGATGGGTAGAACCATGTTAGCCGAATATAACTTACCCAAATACTTTTGGGCCGAAGCTATTAGCACGGCGTGTTACATCATAAATAGGGTTAATTTGAGACCAAAGTTGAAGAAAACTCCTTATGAATTGCTAAGGAAGAAGAAACCAAATCTTAGTTATTTTCATGTTTTTGGTTGTAAGTGCACTATTCTTAAAAATGAGAGAGCAAAATTAGGAAAGTTTGATGAGAAGGCAAGTGTAGGAATCTTTTTAAGGTATTCATCAATTAGAAAAGCATATAGAGTTTTTAATCAAGAATCACATAAAATAGAGGAAACAATGCATGTTGTGTTTGATGAGACAATTCAACTAGTTAGTGAAAAGCATTTAGAAGATGAAATAGAATTAGTAAAGAATCTAGATTTAGATAAATAAAAAATGGAAAATCTAGAAATAGAAAGAGAAAAAGAAAAAGAAAATAATTTATCTAAAGGATGGAAATTTGCAACCTCACATCCAAAGGATTTGATTATAGGAGATGTGAACCAAGAAGTGAAGACTAGAGCTTCAATTAGAGATATAGATTATAGTGCCTTTGTGTCATTTTTTGAACCCAGTTCTATAGAAGAAGCCCTTACAGATGATTATTGGGTTCAAGCTATGAATGAAGAGTTAGACCAATTTGAAAGAAATCAAGTTTAGGAATTAGTACCAAGACCTAGTGATCAACAAGTAATTGGTACTAGATGGGTCTATAAAAATAAATTAGATGAAAATGGTGTAATAATTAGGAATAAGGCTAGACTTGTTGCTAAGGGATATAGTCAAATAGAAGGTATTGATTTTGAGGATTCATTTGCACCCGTAGCTAGGTTAGAAGCAATTAGATTACTTCTAGCATATTCATGTTATAAAAACTTTAGGCTGTTTCAAATGGATGTAAAAAGTGCTTTCTTGAATGGGATAATAGAAGAAGATGTGTTTGTAGAACAACCCCCAGGTTTTGAGGATCATGCACAAAGTAATTATGTTTATAAGCTTAAGAAAGCTCTTTACGGCCTTAAGCAAGCTCCATGTGCATGGTATCATAGGTTGAGTAACTATCTAGTAGATAGTGGCTTTAGAAAAGGTAAATCGGATACTACATTATTTCTAAAGTCATTAGGAGATGATTTATTAATTGTTCAAATTTATGTTGATGATATTATTTTTGGTAACACAAAAGAAGAAATGTGTAGAGAATTTGGAGATCTTATGACTAAGGAATTTGAAATGAGTATGATGGGTGAGCTAAATTTCTTCTTAGGGCTACAAATAGAACAACTAAAAGATGGTATTTTCATTTCTCAAACAAAATACTTGAAAGAAATATTTAAAAAATATGGCTATGAGAATATGAAAATTAGGAAAATTCCCATCAATCAATCCACTCATTTAGATCAAGATGAACAAGGGAAAACAATAGATCAAAAATTTTATAGAGGACTTATAGGATCTTTATTGTACCTTACAGCTAGTAGACCTGACATTCTATTCAGTGTTGGATTATGTGCTAGGTTCCAAGCAAACCCAAAGGAAAGTCATTTGAAATCTGTTAAAGCAATTTTCAAATATTTAAAGGGAACCATGACACTAGGATTATGGTATCCTAGAAATGAACTCTCTTGTGAGCTCGTTGGCTATACAGATTCAGATTTTGGAGGATCTAGAGTGGATAGGAAGAGCACATCAGGAACATGTCAATTTTTAGGACATTGTCTTGTTTCATGGTCAAGCAAAAAACAAAATTATATAGCCTTGTCAATAACAGAAGCTGAATATGTTGTAGCTGGAAGTTGTGTTGCTCAAATACTATGGTTAAGACAACAACTTCAAGACTATGGTTTAGAAGTCACACATATACCTATTAGAATTGACAATACTAGTGCATTAGCATTAGCTAAGAATCAAGTTCATCATTCTAGGACTAAGCATATAGATGTTAGATATCACTTTATTAGAGACCAAGTGGCCAAAGGATTAGTAGAATTAGAGTTTGTTCCTACTAAGCTTGAATTGGCTGACATTTTTACCAAACCCTTACCATCAGAGCTATTTCAAACATTGAGAGAACAATTAGGAATTTTAGACATTGCTTAGGGTTTGCTCCCTTTTGATGGTGTCAAAGGGGGAGAATAGTTAGAAGTGAGGGGGAGCATCAAAATATGCATCAAAATAGGGGGAGCATCAACATAGGGGGAGCATATTTTTTTCTCCCTATGAATTGTATTTTAAACACTTATTTTTATTTAAAACATTTATGTCTTGCCATCATCAAAAGGGGGAGATTGTTACACACTTGTGTTTGATGAGTCAAGCATAAATGTGTATATTTTATTTGGGCTTGATTTTAAGTAAAATTGTTAATAATTAATTAAGTCAAGCCATGTATTTTAGATGTCTAAAATAATGGTCTCTAAGGGCCTTGAGGTCATGGCATACTTCAAGGAAATTTGACACATGCACAAGATTTTTTATAATTGAATTTCTTTTTATTTCTCTTGAATTTGATATGTCCAAACTTTGAGATTATGAGGCACACTAGTAGTATTAACATTTAAAAATATTTTAAATTTATTTAATACTGAATTTTGATTTTTGGGCCAAGCATATTTGACAAAATGTATAGACATTGGTATTTGATTTTTTAATATTATTTTGGAATTTTTTTTCATGAATTTCTTTTCATAGCTATTTAAATAAATTATAATAATATAAGAATATAAAATTATTTTTATACACTTATATTAAAATTTTGGCACAAAAATTCGTCAAAAATACCCTAAAACAGCTGAAGTCTCGGGAAAATGCACTGTATCAATGGGCGGGTCGACCCGGCGCGAAAATAGCCCGTCCAGGTCTTTTAGAAATTAAAAATTTAATCTAAAAATAAAAATTTGGTTGACTCGAAAAGGGCGAGCCAAGCCAGCCGAGAGGAGCTCGGCTGGCGCTGGTCAACGGTCAATTCAACAGTGCCTGACTAAGCCAAGCCCGCCCAAAGCCCGTCGAGAGGAGCTCGGCTATGTCAAACTGCAGCGCGGTGAACGGTCAATGAACAATGCTTGGCTAAGTCAACCCGAACCAGGTAGTGAAGTCCCGGTCAAGGAAGGGGGGAGCCAGCCCCGCAGAGGCTCGAAAGCTACAGGGTGCAAATTCTTTATAAAGCAATGCGCCAATTTCATTTCTGCAGTGTGGGACTAAAAATCCCACCTTATAACTTCGGCAGGATCCAAAGGCGCAGATCAAGCCCGCCCAGATCCAACGGGCGAGAATTGTTTCGAATGGCTGTAATCGGCGCCGTTCATTCACCGCGCGGATCCAACGCTCCAGATCAAAATCGAACGGCCGTTAAATCGGCGCCGTTCATTCAGCGCCCGGATCCAACGCTCTGGATTAAGCCCGAACGGTAAAATGCGTAAATCAATCTGCGCCGTTCGTTTTTGGGCCCGGATCGGACGGTGGCTGCTTTCCGTCCGTTGCCCAAACGGCTAATTAATTTTTGGAGCCGTTGGGGGTGATTTTAGAGCTCAAATTTGAGCTCTATAAATAGGAAAAATTGATGTATTTTTCAGTTTAACCTTTGCTAAATTTTTCAAAGATTTCAGGTCTCAAAATTCGAGCACTCAAGCAAAAACGGTGCATCCAAGCTAGAAAAGCAAAGCGGCAAGAAGGCTATTGGA